>CP139503.1:196261100-196565304 GCA_021014915.2 Artemisia tridentata subsp. tridentata | reverse complement strand
GAGTGAGGACCCAGACGTTTTGACGTCAGTAAGGCTCAGATATGCACGTTTGTGATCAGCATGAATTGTGCATTGTGGCTGCAACTGATAGCGTGGTTGCCCTGCCAACAAATGCACAGGTGGAAAAATGGGAATGTGCAAAGCTATCATCATCGCCTAAATACCGTGGCTGCAAACCATTGACAAAAAGGCATTTTAGAAAGACAGAAAAAGGAATAACTTCTATCGAAGAAAAATTACTGTTCGAAGCAAGACATAGGAGGAAACGTACAGTGTTGGAGTCAGTGTTGGGCTGTGGGCTTGTTTTTTTCCCCTTACGTGTGTTTTGGGTTTTTTTTTACTCTGTGCGAGATATGCATTCCTTTGATCAAAATTCATGACCAACAATATGGCTGAATTTTAGAAGATTAGTGAGAAGCGAAATAGCATAGTGTAAAGAAGTAATCTGCACCAAATCATTTCTAAGACTATACTATTTCGCTTCGCATTGATCTTCGAAAATTGTAGTCAATTATCAGTGACCGTGTTTTGTTATATATAACATGTATTAAATAGATGCACACTTTTTTTTTTTGGCACATATCTTTGTTATTAATTCTTCTAGTAAAAAGTATATATATATATATATATATATATATATATATATATATATATATATATATATATATATATATATATATATATATATATATATATATATATATATTGTTAGTGTAAACCTTTTAATAGAATAATGAATAACAAAGATATGCACCCAAAAAAAAGTGTGTATGTATTTATGTATTTTACATGTTATATATATATAGTGCATTCTATTACGAATTGAAACTGGGGCAAAGCAAAGTTTATATCAGCATGTAAACCACAGAGAACAGCCATGCAGATGGAGCAGGTAACCTGAAGAATAGAAAAAGCTGATCAAAGTATGTACATGAATACAGTAAATATAAAAACAGGTTGTGAAATTTAACCGGTCCTTAACTTCTGGTCATTGGCATATGCAAGAACAGAAACCTGAAGAATAAAAAAATATAAATAAATTATGTATATGAAGACAATCACTACGCAAAGATTTAAAAACTATGAATGGTGAGTGTAAATACCATGTAAATACAGTGGTAGTTGAAAGGAGGCAATTATATGCAGTGACACAGTTCAGTGTAAAAAAATTGTCCAGTACAAAAAACAACAACAAAGTATCAATGATGGATGTATACACCATACGAAATTGGGTATAGCTGCATATATGCAGTAACCGTGACTGGTTGCCATACATCCATCACTGATATTTTGTCTGTTTTTTTAACAATCTTTAGTTTTACATTATCTGACTTCGACCTATAGGTAAATTCAGAATTCGATATCATTGGATTGATATTAAAAACTGATTGCAAGAAGTAAATACACCTGGCACAGGTGCAAATCTAAAACATTGGCTTACCAAGAGCTACATATTAACTTCTTTAACCAGAGTGACAGATTCATGACAGGCTATCACAACGAATAAGCAACAAACTTAAACATTTTAGCTCAGATCTGTGAAGAAGTTATGAGTTTTATATCATTGGATTGATATTAATAAGCGATTGCAAGAAATAAACACACCTGACACGGTTGCAAATCTAAAAGTTTGCCCTGCCAAGTGCCAGGGATTCACTTCTTAAATCAGACTCACAGACTCATCACAGCCTATTGCGCAAACATCTATGCGTGTTAATTATTTGATATGAAAATCACAACATTTCTACAGTAGTCGTAAAAAGTTTACAACCAATAAGTGACAAACTTAAACATTTTAGCTCAGATCTGTGAAGAAATTATGAGTTTTATATCATCGGATTGATATTAATAAGCGATCGGAAGAAATAAATACACCTGGCACGGTTGCAAATCTGAAAGTTTGCCCTGCCAAGTGCCAAGGATTCACTTCTTAAATTAGACTCACAGACTCATCACAGCCTATTGCGCAAACATCCATGCGTGTTAATTATTTCATATGAAAATCACAACATTTCTACAGCAGCCGTCAAAAGTTTACAAAGAACATCTGCACAACTACCAAGAGAACCACAGGGAAGACACGTATAAATCTCCAGTGCATTCTATCATTTGTTAGTGATTGGAAAAAGGCTAAAAGAAGTGATGGAACAAACGAAAGGGAAAAATTGGGAGCTCATAACCCAAAATCGAGGCCAACACTGGTACAACAACTGTAACAAAACTCCACGCTCCATTATATATAGGAGAGTGCAAGAGTAAAGGAGGTAGTTACCACATCCTCCACTGCATTCTCTCATTTGCTAGCCATTGAAAAAAGGCTAAAAGAGGCGAGCAAAAAAACAAAAGGGAAAAAGTGTGAGGGGATAGCTCGAAACTGAGGCAACGGCTGTTATGGCAAATGCAGCAACAGCAGCCACTCTAAATCGAGGGAAACTGCAAAACGGATCCAGTTACATAGCCAGTATTTATACCATGATATTTAAGAACTCTATTGGCGAAACCTTTGCAAGGAACACTAAACACACGGCATGGCTGCAACCACAATCTTAGTTACCTTGCCAAGCAACATGTGTTCAGAGAATGTAAGCTGAGAAAATTATCCCAGCCACTACACAGAGACAGCTGAAAAGAGGTGGTGGCTGCAAAATAAGACCGGTTGCTTAGCTATTGTTTACACTATGTCGTCCGGTAATTGCCTTGCCACCACCTGATTATATAATAGCCGAACCAAGCTGGTAATTGCCTTGACACCACCTGATTATATAATAGCCGAACTAAGCTGAACGTGTTTGCGAAACGGGTCCAGTTACATAGTTAGCATTCATACTATGACATTCAAGAATTGTGGCGCGAATACCTTTGCAAGTCAACTGTGGCACCAACACAGAAGAAAAAGGCAAATAAGTAAACTGAATCGCAGCAAAAAAATATGAAACGTTGATTACACCACTTGATATGGCACTCATATCTGGCATTTCAACTAATAACAGGTATAGGTGACATATCAAGTGAGTTAACAAACGCATCACAATATGAAAGAGTAACTGCATAAACATACATAAAGAAATTATAAACTAAAGTAAATAAAAGAGTGACACAAAATAACATCAAGATAATTTTTTTTAGCCACACAAAACATCCAAAGATCTAAACCATAAACCACAAAAATAGCTATAGATCTAAAATTCCAATATCAGACCTAAAAATGGATGAAGCAGCCACATAAGCAAAAGGCGAACAAATAAGGCACAAAAAAAAACACCAAGTACCACAAAAGGCAGCTACATAAGGGAAAGTTCAGCAAATAAGGTACGACAAAGCAAAAGACGGCTCAAAAAAGCGCCAATATCAGACCTTAAAAGGGATAGACAATATAGATCTAAATCATAAACCATAAAGAAACAAAATACCGGCAGATTACGGCAAAAGAAGTAGCCACATAAGTAAAAGATGAACATAAGCAAAAGACATCTAAAAGAGTAGCTATCATAACCGATCCGCACGCAAGAACCACAAAAAAAACACCGTAACCGATCCGTAAGCACATAACCAAACGATGAACAAATAACCTACAACAAAAAAAACACCAACTACCACAAAGAAGAGCTACATAAGCAAAAGAAATCTAAAAGACCATAACCGATCCGTAAGTAAACAACACCGGCAGGCAAGTACACATAACCAAACGATGAACAAATAACCTATGACAAAAAAAAATAGTAACTACCACAAAGAACAGGTACATAAGCAAAAGAAATCTAAAAGACCATAACCGATCCGCAAGTAAACAACACCGGCAGCCAAGTGTACATAACCAAACGATGAACAGATAACCTACCACAAAAAAAAACAGTAACCACCACAAAGAACAGGTACATAAGCAAAATAAATCTAAAACACCATAACCGATCCGCAAGCAAACAATACCGGCAGCCAAGTAGGGTTTCGGTAGAAGGCAGTAGAACGTGCAAGAATAAATGAGGTGGTAGGTACCCGGACTGATAGCTAAAGAAGCGAGGGAACAAACGAAAGGGTAAAAGCAGGAGCCCACAGCCCAAAATCGAGCCCAACACTGCTACAACAACTGTAGCAAAACTCGACGCTCCATTATATATAGAGTAATATGTATTATAAACCAACTCATACTAAATAGTACATAAATAATAATAGCATAACCCTATTTACGTAAATTACAAGTCTGCCCGCCCATTGCGTGGGTTTTGCAACCTTACAACAGGTTTTACCTCTCGAGGGATCTCAAGAGGCTTACAACCCCACCAGGCAGTGTACCTGACCGATGTAGTATAGTGTAGTGGTAAGTACGGGGGATTGATCGTTCTCCACAGGGAATAGTGTTCGTTAGGTGTGAAAGGCTACTCTAATTAGGTCTAAGGGTTGAGGAAGATTCTTTTTATGTTTTTATATAATTTATAAAAGCAAGTAAAATCTCGGGTTTTGAAGGAGTGGGCGGAATTAGTTGCTAGTCAACTAACCCAAATTACTACAAATGCAAATAAAATAAAATAACAAAAATGAAAAGTGGTGAGAAACTTATTTGTAGAGAAATGTGTTTACTTAGATTTCCTTACTCCCTAACTATCTTTTACCGGTTAATTAGTGTGTATTAGTCGCGTGGATGACGGGTGTATTCCTTAATACCATTCGTGGGGTGGCGTACTTACTTCCCCAAACTCTACAAGCTCCTACTTCACTCCTATGTCGAGCCGGCTAGGAAGCTCCTAACATGGGATCACTAGAATTCGCTTGTGCATTAAATACAACCATAAAAACCTTTAGTACGCGTTTGGTTCATGTTTCTTAAGACGTTCAAGCAAGTTACCGAATAGGAAGTTAGCCAGTTTTCTTAAGCCTAACATAGATAAACAATCATCCAATACAACTAACAACACACTAACAACCAATAATCAATAGCTAGGTTTCATTAGATCTAAGCAAACACAAGATAAAATTAGCCTAACATGTTAAACAAAAGACAAGCATAAGATAGAATCAAACAACACATAGACATATTGAATGATTAATTGATAACTTATCTTTCAATGAAACATGGAAGATCTCAAGGCAAAAAGCCCTGAAAAAGTAGCTAAAATCGTCTTAGGGTTTTATCCCAAAATTCCACACACTAAGCTCTCTCTAATGACAAAAAATTAGAAAACTATATATAGACTTTGACATCTGACGGCGTCACCTTATGCATTGTGACGCCGTCACCTCGCCGCTTTTAGGGTTCCCGGATGACCATCTTGACGCCGTCCCTCTTTAGCTCTTCAAAAATCCATTCTGGCTTATCAAGGCTTGACGCCGTCGGATCCTGAACGTGACGCCGTCCCCTTATGATTTAAGCCGTGACGCCCTTGATTTAGTTAAAGCGTGACGCCGTCAGAATTCTCATGCAAACTCACTGGCCCGTCATGAGTAAATTTCACATCCAACTTTTCTTGCCAAGGCATGACGCCGTCCCATGTTAATTGTGACGCCGTCAAGAGTAACTTTTAGCCGATTCTTGAGACTTTGCCGTTTTCTTCACTTTAATGCTCCAAAAACGTCCAAAATGCCTCCTTTTCCAGATTTCTCCTCAAAAGTACCTAAAATGACAAAAGGAACGATTTAGGGCAATATTTGATCAAATAAATACGATTTCGGGCTTAAATGACCCCTTAAAAGCGGTACACTTTTCGCCTCATCAAATACCCTTACACTTGAGATTTGCTTGTCCTCAAGCAAATGCGCTTTTATTCTAATCAAAATACAAGTTAGGGGTCATTTAATGCAAACATAAAAGTAATTACAACAAATATTCGTTCCACTTCAATCATAATAAGCACGGAGATTACATACTAGCACCTCACAAGTAGTGTTTAGATACTCACATCTCTCAAGTGTCATCAAAATAAATCTCATAAATGAAAACGGAAAATATCTCTCACTACCTGTCATAGCAAATAGATTACCATAGGCTTGGGAAAGGATCGAAAACCTCCTCCACTAGGCGTAAGCACCTAAGATAAACTATCAAAGAGGGCTTTTAAATGGGTTATAACGTTAGGTGTAGGGAAAAGGAAAACACGGTTTTGTTGGATAAAGGATATTTTACTGGTGGCGAGTTAAAGATCTTGATCAATTACATGTACTATACAACGTTGCTAAGCCAAGACTAGACTCGATCTTAAGCTAATGAAAGAAAATAACAAAACATAAACATAAAATAAACATAAAATGAAACGGGATGGTAGTCCGTATGTTTTTTCTATTTTTCTTTTTTTTTTCTCATTTTTTTGTATTTTTCTTGATTTTTTTTTTTTTTTTTTTTTTTTTTTTTTTTTTTTTGCATACACTTTTACCCTACCATCCAAAATAATACATCATAGGGGCGTTGCATCCCCTTACACTTGAACTTTTACATAACTTTACAAATAACTATTCTAATGACTCGAATTAAGATAATTGAAAAACTTGGAGTACTTTTAAAACATTTAGCACATATGGGGGTAATAAATGATGTTCTTCCCCATTACTCCATTACACTAGTACTTTACCCACGAGTCCCAATCGTCCCAAAACAATATGTACAAGGATATGACTCGACTTAGCAACCATGTAATCAACTAGATAATTAACTTGGGTTTAAACAAATGTTGTAACAATAATGCACTAAAGATGAGTGCATACAAGGTAGGCTAAGGCGATTTGGGTGTACATTTAAGTGGGGTGTAACAAATTCTTCCTTTAAGTAAAATGCTTAAAGGTCGAAACGAAAAGATAGGCTCTGAGGGGTGTACTAGGGGTATCGTGTACTAAAAATGAGTACAACGCAAAGGGTGTGGGAGAATTACTTGACCAATGTAGCCAATGTAATTATAACAAAAACACAGGTGTAAAACATGGGTTAATCCTAATGCCTCTTATCATGTAGTAAATCTAACTACACGAATGTAGTCTCACTTGTGGCCTCGGAATGGTCCTAACGCAAGTTCTAGAATCTAAGTGCTACCGGCACACACATCATAGCATAAATGCTTTTCCTACCAATTCTAGGGGCGAACCTCACATATTTGGGGGTGGAAAATTTTTTAGTGGTACGGTTTTTGTGCTAGTCATATAACTCCTATCCATGAGACGCTTATTAGGATCAAAGTTTCACTCCTATATGTTGTAAAAAATTTTAAATTTGGCACTAAAATTACCTTAACAAGTATTTCTCTCAGTTTTATTACACATCTACCATCAAACAAACAAAAATCAAGCGCAATTGTATTCTCAAAAATCGTACTTTTACCCTCCCCTTACACTTAAGATGAACATTGTCCCCAATGTTCAAATGACAAATGTAAAAGCATAAAGTAAAAGAATGAAATCAAATACTCCCCTGATTCGCTCGTTGGATAATGAAATTACACGGTTAAATCTTCCTCCAAAGAGAATGTTGAAGCTCCATGACTAATGCATCGCCATAAGCTTGATTCAAAACATTTCCTTGTCCAAAATAACCTGTTGAACCTGAGAAAACAAACACGAAAACCTGCATAACATCGGCGGGATAAAATCTATATATAAGGATATAATGCTTGTGGAATGATAACTTTGCAGATTCCTGGAGATTATAAGTTGGAGATTTTAATAAAAACTTTTTATGAAAACAAAATTTTCAAAAATTTCTGGAAATTAAATCTGACGCCGTCAGGTTATAACCCCTGACGCTGTCAGAAATGACCTGACAAAAATTTTCATTTTAAGTTTCCGGAAAATTTCTGGAAAAACCTTTACCTTACTTCCTGGAAATTCTGCAAAACATCATTATGACTCGATACAAGCATTTGACTCAAACAAATACGAATATGTATGCTAACTTATTATTATTATGATTCATGTTCATTTGTGTTCTAATAAACCGATTTAGATTTCCCTTACACTTATCTTTTGCAAAATACCTTTATATGTAGTTAAGACGAAGTTAAAAACAACATAAAGCATTTTCACAATTTAGTTTTTAACATGAATCAATAAGAATAAAAATTACACACACATACGAAACAAATAAAAACAATCAAACAAATAAACAAACACACAAAGCAAATAAAATAAATAAAGCTTGGGTTGCCTCCCAAGAAGCGCTTTTCTTTATTAACGAGTCTTGTAGCTAGACTCAAAGTCACGTACATTACGTGATTCCATCATTCATAATGACGTATCCCTGATAGATATGATCCTTGTTATCAGGGTGGTGGTGTCTCAATCGCTCGACATTCGCGGTCACTTCACCTCCTCCTTTGCTGGTCAAGCTTACTATCCCATCTTGGTGTAAACTTTTAATTATGAATGGTCCGTACCACCAGGGACTTGGTTCATTAGTAGGTACTTCAGTTGCTGAATGCCTTAGGAGCACTAAGTCCCCTTTTGTAAATTCAACGGGGTTATTGGTTTGCTCATCAGCCTCAATGTAATTGTTATTTCCACCTTTACATTCTCTAATCTCATTTTCCATATAACTCTTAATCCTCGCCTCCCATGCAAGAATTTTCTCTCGAACATTACCACGGATTATATTGGGGTTAGCCTCCATCTTCTTCTGCAGAGCAACATCTCGTATATGTCGTGGGATCGTTGGGAAGTTTATTGTTTTCTTCCCCTTCTTCATTTGGATGGTGCTATTTTCGTAATTGATTTGTGCTCTAGTGGTAGCGAGAAAGGGTGCCCCAAGGATTATTGGCATATTCATATCATTTCTCTCAATGATCATGAAGTCGACCGGATACAGGAATCCGGCAACGTTGACCAATACATCTTCTGCAATTCCTAACGGGTACTCATAAGAATGTTTCGCAAAGGAGAGTTTAGTATGGGTGATGGATGGCAACTCATCGGTTAACTGGACATAAACGGATAAAGGCATCAAATTTACGTCGGAACCTTGGTCAGCTATCGCATCCAGATACTTATGTTTTCCAATGCTGCATGGTATTTCAAAGACCCCGTAGAATTTCTGCTTTTCCACTAACTTTTGTCCTATGAGGCATTCATACAATTGCCCACCGGGTAATGTGTCAGATTTGTCATCCGGTTCCACCTTCTTGGACTCCTTGTTGGGTAGATGAGTACGTCGATAGTTTCTCACCCAATCGTTTATGGTCTCCTTGTTTATTTCGTGCTTCAAGTAATGCTTCACTTGTTGTGACACTGGCGGTTCAACCAATTGGCGCTCCTCAGAGGGCGCCTCCTCTCCCTTGTCGGAATCGCATTTGTAAGCATTGGTGTTTCCCTTATTAAGTGGGATGAGGTCAATTTTGTTAACTTCCATAGTTATGGATTTTCCTCTTCCATCATTTCCGCCCTCTTGGACGACGGAGGTGGCCTTGACAAATTCAGTGTTAGGAACATCAGCGTCATTCCTCACCAACACTTTTTCAGGGGCTTTAGTATTTGTGTATTCTTTCAAAAGATTCATCATCTCCGCCATTTTCTCTTCCATTTCCTCCTTTTGTTTGTAGACGGCTTCCTCAAATTTAGCCAACCGTTCGGAGTGTTTCGACATGTACTCTCTCATTCGAGCTTCGAATGTTGGACTGAGTTCCTGAGGTGGTGAGTTGGGTGGAGCGTGCTTATGGAAGGGTTTAGTATTTTCCCTACGGGGTGATTCGGACAATGGTATTTGCTTAACGCTTAAGACTGAGTTAATTGTTGCTTTTTGTGGACTTAAGGGTCTCTTTTGCTTTTCCATAAGATATGCAACCCTTTTCTCAAGTTCACTAACGCTTTCCTCAGTGATTTGATTGGCTGTATCGGGCGAAGAATATGTCATGACTGCCGAGCGCACGTCGTGGGAGACTTGCCACAGTTCATCATCGTCGGATGCAAGCTCATCAATGATCTCCCATGATTCCTCGGCGCTTTTGTCGCGCAATCTGCCCCCGGCGGCTCGATCGATGGCACGCTTGGTGTGGTAATCAACATGGTCATAGAAGATTTGGATTTGAAGCCATAGATTTATGCCATGATGAGGGACTTTTTGAAGTAAGTCCTTGAATCGAATCCATGCCCCGTAGAGGGTTTCGCCTCGACGTTGTTCAAACATCAAGATATCCTTCCTTAGCTTGGTAGTTCTCCCCGGTGGGAAAAACTGAGCAAGGAAACGAGTGGTGAGATCATCCCAAGAGGTGATGGATCCTGCGGGTTGACGTTCTAGCCACTGACTAGCTTGGTCCCGCAGAGAGAATTGGAAGAGACGCAATCGGGTCGTCTCTCGAGTGGCAACATCAAGGTCTATAGAATCAACGATTTTAAGAAAGTCCTTGAGATGTTGATTAGGATCTTCAGAACGAAGTCCATGGAATGCGCATCCGCTTTGCACCAACCGGATGGTGTCGGATCGCAAGGGTGTGATATTGGCTCCTTGAGTGAGCTCAATGGTGTTTCGATAGCCGTGGTGGCTAGGACGGGAATACTCTCCTAAAGTACGGGCTCTAGGAGGTGGTGGTGGTTGTTGTGGTGGTGGGTTGTGTGGGTTAAGGATATTACCATCTTCCATGATGTCGGACGGTAATGGTTACGAACAAAGACACGAAGAAAATAGATAGACTAAAGAAAACCTAGAAAAATAAAATAAAAATCTCACTAGAAAGGAATCTAGTGAGTAGACCTAATAGAAATAAAAATTCAACCTAAACAATAACTATTCCCCGGCAGCGGCGCCAAAAACTTGATGCGTGGGTTTTGCAACCTTACAACAGGTTTTACCTCTCGAGGGATCTCAAGAGGCTTACAACCCCACCAGGCAGTGTACCTGACCGATGTAGTATAGTGTAGTGGTAAGTACGGGGGATTGATCGTTCTCCACAGGGAATAGTGTTCGTTAGGTGTGAAAGGCTACTCTAATTAGGTCTAAGGGTTGAGGAAGATTCTTTTTATGTTTTTATATAATTTATAAAAGCAAGTAAAATCTCGGGTTTTGAAGGAGTGGGCGGAATTAGTTGCTAGTCAACTAACCCAAATTACTACAAATGCAAATAAAATAAAATAACAAAAATGAAAAGTGGTGAGAAACTTATGTGTAGAGAAATGTGTTTACTTAGATTTCCTTACTCCCTAACTATCTTTTACCGGTTAATTAGTGTGTATTAGTCGCGTGGATGACGGGTGTATTCCTTAATACCATTCGTGGGGTGGCGTACTTACTTCCCCAAACTCTACAAGCTCCTACTTCACTCCTATGTCGAGCCGGCTAGGAAGCTCCTAACATGGGATCACTAGAATTCGCTTGTGCATTAAATACAACCATAAAAACCTTTAGTACGCGTTTGGTTCATGTTTCTTAAGACGTTCAAGCAAGTTACCGAATAGGAAGTTAGCCAGTTTTCTTAAGCCTAACATAGATAAACAATCATCCAATACAACTAACAACACACTAACAACCAATAATCAATAGCTAGGTTTCATTAGATCTAAGCAAACACAAGATAAAATTAGCCTAACATGTTAAACAAAAGACAAGCATAAGATAGAATCAAACAACACATAGACATATTGAATGATTAATTGATAACTTATCTTTCAATGAAACATGGAAGATCTCAAGGCAAAAAGCCCTGAAAAAGTAGCTAAAATCGTCTTAGGGTTTTATCCCAAAATTCCACACACTAAGCTCTCTCTAATGACAAAAAATTAGAAAACTATATATAGACTTTGACATCTGACGGCGTCACCTTATGCATTGTGACGCCGTCACCTCGCCGCTTTTAGGGTTCCCGGATGACCATCTTGACGCCGTCCCTCTTTAGCTCTTCAAAAATCCATTCTGGCTTATCAAGGCTTGACGCCGTCGGATCCTGAACGTGACGCCGTCCCCTTATGATTTAAGCCGTGACGCCCTTGATTTAGTTAAAGCGTGACGCCGTCAGAATTCTCATGCAAACTCACTGGCCCGTCATGAGTAAATTTCACATCCAACTTTTCTTGCCAAGGCATGACGCCGTCCCATGTTAATTGTGACGCCGTCAAAAGTAACTTTTAGCCGATTCTTGAGACTTTGCCGTTTTCTTCACTTTAATGCTCCAAAAACGTCCAAAATGCCTCCTTTTCCAGATTTCTCCTCAAAAGTACCTAAAATGACAAAAGGAACGATTTAGGGCAATATTTGATCAAATAAATACGATTTCGGGCTTAAATGACCCCTTAAAAGCGGTACACTTTTCGCCTCATCACGTAAATTACAAGTCATGCCCGCCCATCGGGCGGGCTTTGACACTAGTATATATATATACAGTAGAACCTCTACAAATTAATACTCGATAAATTAATAACCTCGATAAAACTAATAATTTGTCCGGTCCCAACTTGGGACCAGTACAAAATTGGACCCCAATCGATAAAATAATAAGATAATAATTTTTTTGAAATCCCAATGTAAATATATTGGTCCCAACGAAACTATAAATTAATAATTCCCCAAAATATTCCAAAATTCTAAGATTGTCTAGTAAAAAAAGAATCTCTATGATTAGCTGTCCTGTTATATTCACACGCTCTTGATGTTGGAGAAACCATTCATAAACAACTTTCTCCATGTTCGGGTACTTGGCTGCTTTGTGACGCTTGGAAGATCCATCTTTGTCAAAGTCAGCTGATAGGAACTCCGATGATCTCTTAAGAGTGTTTGATATTGTGCCTTGAGACTAACTTTCAAATCAAAAGTTTTGTCAACCCACTGCACCAAATCTTGTTGAGTGCATCCTTGGTGATCTCTCTTTAACTCGCATAACAATTTTCGTTGTTGATTGGTCATGGTTGATTTTTTAACACATTTTAGTTTAGAAGCCATAGTTGATGTGATTATAAAACTTATCATTGGACATTTTATAGTGATCAATTTAGAACCATATACATTGAACTATCTTTAATTTAAAACAATGAACTTGACAACTTCGTTTAATGTGTGAATGTACATTGGATATGGAAATTTTGAAGGTCATACATGAACCTCTTTATATTAATAATTTATTTATTTATCGATATAATAATATCTCGCTAAATTAATAAAATATCCCGGTCCCAACATTATTAATTTATAGAGGTTCTACTGTTATATATATATATATATATATATATATATATATATATATATATATATATATATATATATATATATATATATATATATATATATATATAGGGTAAAATTAAAATAAAAAGACAAATATCCGTACACTACGTAAAAAGATTTTTTTTTTAAAGTTCGTGAAAAAATCCAAAAAAAAAAAATCCACAAGATAGGGTATGTTGGTGCATAAAACTTTTGTGAAATAAGTTTTTCTAATTTTGAGTTTTTATACGTTTTTTTAATGCACAAAAAATGAATTTTGATGTGCACAAAAATTTTGATGCACAAAATTTTCAACTTTTTTTTAGTTAGATGCGCAATGTTATTTTGATTAAAAAAAGTCAAAAGTTGAGTGCAAAAACGAATTTTTGATGCACAAAAAAGCGATTTAATGCGCAAACCTAATTTTTCATTTTTTTTCTTAAAAAGTATCCACTTTTAGAAAAACTTCTTTCACAACTTTTTCATGCACCAACATACCCAATCTTGTGGAATTCTTTTGGAATTTTTCGCGAAAGTTTTTTTAAAAAGAAATCTTTTTATGTAGTGATGATGCACCATCCGAACAGGTCGAAGGACACCCCTTCGAGCCTGTACGAAGCCTTCTTCTCGAAGGTCCAGGTCAAACTCCTACAATCTTCACTAGCGTCAAACCATTCATCTATGATATGGTTACCAGTTGGGAACTCGTCAATCGAAGCCTTAAGCCCTTCGGGGTACACCCTTCAAAGATACTAGAGCGGAGAACACCTTGACTTGGTCAAACCCACGTCCCCTCTTTCCCTTGAGTTTTCCCGCCAAGAAAGAGATAGTGGGTCACTAAGCACTAGCGGTTACCTTAAATCATGGGACGCCCCCATGATCTCCGATATTTGTGAATGAGCTCTCCAAGGCCTATTTTATCCCCTATAAATAGCTTGGACGGGTTGGGAACAATGGTATGCAAACTTGACTCTCTCATTTCACTATAAACTTACCAACTTATCATATCATATACTCATTCGCACGCCGGAGGTGGTTCGTAGGGTCCAACCCCTGCGCAATCACTTAACGTAGTGTCTTCGTATTTCTTATTTCAGGTTAACGATAAGCTTGGCGCTACCTCAACACCCCTTATATCCTTCGATCACCATCGCAAGGCCTGGTCGTGCAATTTATTGTACAATCAGTGGCGCCATCCGTGGGACCCGCTACAATTGGTCTCGTTATTCCCAAGTTTATAACCAGTCAACTACATTCACTACATTTCCGGCATGGATCAAGGAAGAGGAGATACTCCCCCACCGGGTTTCTCGACCTTGACGCCAATACCAGTTAATGACCCTAACAACTTCCCCCCTATTACCGCTTCCACGTTCACAACACGATCTTACCCAGAAGTAACACCTAATCATCATGCTTCAACATCAGCCAACCCGGAACCTGTCATTAGCCTAGCCTTTGTCGAAGCTAACCTTGAAGCATTAGAATCTCTCTTAAAGGCTCGCAAGAGGCAAGTTCGGAATGTTGAGATGCGAAGGGAATTGGAATATTCTAGTGATGATTATGATGAAGAGATGGAAATGGAGCCTAGGCCTCCGGCACAGGGAACAACACAATCATCCCTGAGGATAGGGTCACCTGTTGGTCGAAGGCTAAGCAGAAGGTCCGTTGGGTTCGAAGGAGTCCCTGAACGGGCTCCGACCAGGAGAGAATGAGCGGTAGCCGAAGGTTCCAATGGAAGAAGCCAACGAAGGGAAGAGACGAAGGTGAATCTACCTCTGTTTTTAGCAACTCATCTTGGGAGGACTGAAACAGGGGTTCCTTTGCAGCCTTCTCACGCATCTGGTGTAGAAGGCAATCCGCCTCCGATTAATATAAGAGTAAACCTTCCTCCTAATGGTATGTACCCCTCGTTCCAAACTCAGTCTTACCCTCAGGGTTTGTATCTCCCGGTAAATGGACAGTCCAACAACCATGGTCTCCCTCAACATTATTGGAACATACCCTTCGGGCATCCTACGGTATACCCTCCGTATGCCATGGGAAATGGTTATCCTTTTGGCATGAATGCAGCCTACCAATCTTACCCTAACCAAACTCCTATGGGAGTAACCCTAAACCATAATCCATATAATGTTATCCCTATGTATGCACAACCTTATAACTGCCTGTATTCGGAGCCTATGGGTTCTGCTACACCCTTCGTAAGATGGATAGAAGACTACCCTTTACCCGATGGGTTGAAAATGCATGCACACATTGGTACTTATGATGGGAAGGGGGATCCGGACAACATTTTAACATTTGTTCGAAGGGGCCATTAGGATGCAAAAGTGGGTCATGCCTGTAGCCTGTCACATGTTTACATACACCCTACGAGATTCTGCTCGTATCTGGTGGAATGGACAAAATCCAGGTAGTATTGTCAACCTTGATGACTTAAAGGCTAAGTTCCGCTCACATTTTAGCCACCAAAGAAGTTCACAAGGACCCATCTAGCGGTGCACAACATTAAACAAAAGGAGAATGAAACCACAAGGGCTTTTGTCACAAGGTACACCGATGACACTCTACAGATCTTGGGTCTACATGAAGATCAGCGCATCTCTGGTTTCGTACATGGCCTACGAAATCGAAGCTTGGTGGAATTCTTATCCACTGACATTCCGACAACTTATAAGGGCTTAATGGAAAAGACGTATACTTGGATAGAAGCGAAGGAAGTATCCACCAATGGGGCTCCGATCGAAAATAGAGAAAGCTACAGCAAGTTCTCGAAGCACTCTGCATGGGAAGGACCGAAGAACAAGAACAAAAACAGGGACAGGTTCACTCCGTACAACAAAGGTCCTAACCATGGGTTGCTAGGAAGCCTGACTAAATCTCTGAAGGAAATACTCGCAATGGAGAGGGCTGCTAAGGCTTTTGAACCACCCCCTCGCATGACGAGCAAGGGTAAAAACAGAGATACAACCAAGTATTGTCACTTTCACGAAGATTATGGCCATGAAACGAATAGTTGCAGAGAACTAAAGAGGCAGATAGAAGAAGCCGTAAAGTCCGAACAATTGGCACATTTGGTGAAAGGCATAAAGAAGGGCAAAGAGAAAGCCTCCGACACTCAATTGGCTAAAGACACCACTCCTCCCGAAGCCTCAATACTCATGGTTCATTGGGGCGAGACAAGCTTGAAAAGAAAAGTGATGGAGAAGGAGATAAACGAGGTGGGGGAAGTAACGTTTCCCTCCATCACAGGTCAAGTCCCTTCGAACGATCCAGTAGTCATCAAAGTCTTAATTTTCAACTGGGAAGTAAATAGGGCCTACATGGACTGCGGAAGCTCCTGCGAGATCATATATGAGCATTGTTTATTAAAACTCAAGCCTTCGATCAGGTCGCGACGAGTTGATTCAAAGATACCTTTGGTAGGGTTTTCAGGTGAGCATTCATGGCCTTTGTGAGAAGTACCGTTAGACATAACGATTGGAGAAGGAAAGCTTGCAAGAACAGAAACCCTCGCTTTCGCAATCGTAAGGTTCGATTCTCCTTACAACTTATTGATAGGAAGAACCGCCATGCAGAAGATATGTATCGTAGTCTCCACCATACACGCAGCGGTAAAATTCCATATACCATATGGAATAGGAACCGTACTTTCCACCTACAACCAGGGAAAGGCAGGAGATGTTGGTAAAAAGATCAAAGAAAGTCCTAAGGAGCCTTCGAAAGCCATTCTAAGTTGTACGGATGCCGAAGAGCGCATTGTGGTAAATGAGCTCTATCCGGAACAAACGGTGGTAATCGGGAAGCAACTCCCTGCTAACTTCAAGGCAGATTTGGAGAAACTGCCCAAATCCAACAAAGACGTCTTTGCATGGATGTACTCAGACATGACAGGGGTTCCTAGGACACTTATGATCGATGGCAAGCCTTTCGGCACATAGCATAAGCTTAATGAATTCAAACACATTGAACCAATTAAGCAAAAGCAACGGAGCCTAGCGCCTGAAAGAAACGCAGCCGCTTGCAAAGAGGTGAATGAGCTTGTACAAGCAGGAATACTTAGAGAAGTGAAATACCAAACATGGGTAGCGAATCCAGTTATGGTAAAAAAGAGTGATGGAGGGTGGCGTATGTGTGTCGACTTCACCCACATCAACAAAGCCTGCCCAAAGGACTGCTACCCTATAACAACCTAAAATCCGAAACGACATTTGAAATTCGATACGAATATGACCTAAAGTAAACTATATGTTATGAAAGGAAATTACATTTAGAAATCCAAAACCTAGGTTTATTTAATTCGGCATTCTATATTCATAAATAAAATATGTAAAACGTTAACAAGTTAAAGGGACTAATTGTATTTTAATTTGTACACAACATTGTATAGATAATACCGAATAATATTTGAAATACTTGAAGAAGAAATGGTCTCCAATACTCCCCTAAGACTCGACATATTTCTCCCCAATATATCTCACCCTTTTGCTGCCCCATATCAACTGTATACCTTATCTTCTAGTTCACACTTTAAACCCTAAAACTAACACAAAGTCGGTTGTACATTTGGCTCTCAAGAAATCATGTACGAAGGTGGTAGCTTTGCTGGTGATCAGGTTTTGGCATTCTAGTTTTGTTGGTGACCGGTTCGTGGTGTTAAAGTGTGGGTGAGCTTCTGGTGTGCTAACCTTGGTGTGAATCGTGGGTATTAAAGGAAGGTTTTGGTTATTTTGTTTTTAATTCGTCATTGATCCGTTTCCATTCGTCCTAGAGGTATCATCCACATCGTCCTTAATATGGGCATCAGATAGAGTATTTGTTGTGTGTATTTTTGAATGGTCATAGGTAGTCATTAAACGTGTGTATAACAGGTTTAAAAAGAAGTATAAAGTGTGGTAATGGTTTAGTTAACGTGGAGTCGTGTTAGCATGGTTTTGGTTTTCATTATTGTTGTGAAGTCGAGTGGGGATGAGTTTACATGTGTGGGTCGAGAGTGTGTTAAATGCAAGCATGGTGGTTGTATCGAATTTGTAGGTTTGGCGTTCCGAGTTTGTTTTGGTAATCCGAATTCGTTAAGAATTATAGAAATAATCCGAGGTCCTATTTGTCTTCCTAATAAAGAGTCTTAAAACTTAAATTTACACATTTAACCCAAATCTTTGGAAATTGTCACAATAAACCTTAAACTTTGGTAAGTTACACTTTAAACCCTAAATTATGACAATTGTCACATTTAGACCCTAGACTTTGTTATAATGACATTTAAAACCCTGGACTATGATAATTGTCGTATTGAACCTTAAAGCTAACCTATTATCAGTTGGAGACCCTAAATTGAGTAATTATGAATTGTAACCCTAAGTTACTAATTCGGTAAACTTACTAAATATGGAAAGTTACTAATTCGGGAATCTTACTAAATATAGAAAGTTACTAAAAATGGAAATAAACCCTAATTATGTAATCCGGATAACTATAAGTACTAGACTTATAAAATGAGCTTATAAGTAATACGTAGTCATTAATTCGTGTAGATTCGCTGAAGAAGGAGTAACTTTTGACCCTTATGTTCTGATATGGTTTCATTGCGGTTTGAGTTACAGATATTCTACCCTTTCTCAGTAAGGGTGTTTTCTCTCATGACTTCTCGATCCTTGACTTTGATCATTTGCTCTGTTATGATCCCATTTGATATGATTCTGTTTGATATGATTCCGTTTGATATGATCCGTTTGATATGAGCCTTTGCTATGATTCCCTTGATATGATCCTTTGGATTGATATTCTTTTTACCATTCGTTGATATGATATTCGTTGAAAAATAATTTACAACTTTTAGTAATTGTATTATATTGAAATAATTTATTGTGGTTGAAAAGTAAATGTCAAATATTTTAGTTGTATTACTTAAATTTCAATTAATGTTTTTGTTTTTCTGTTGACTTTAAAAGAGAGGTTCATTATAGCTTGAAAGAAAACTTTTTGTGCTTAATTTGTTTGTACAACAAGTTTATTGATTTATATTGCTTTAACTTAATGTCTTGGGGCCCATTTGGTTAGTGGTTTTTGGATTTAGATTTGGGATTGATGGTGAAAGTTGTTGTTTGGTATGTGGGTTTGGCATTTAAATAGTGAAGAGGGGGGTTAATACACAAAAAAGTCACTAAACTTTACAAAAAAGTTCGCCTAAGTCACCCAACTTTCAAATTGTTCAATTAAGTTACTGAACTTTGAAACTTTATTCGACTTGGTTACTGAACTTTCATTTTGTTCACTTAGGTTACTGAACTTTGAAACTTTGTTCGATCTGGTTACTGAACCTTTAAAATGATGACATTGCATATTTTATAGTTCAAAACGGTCCTTGTGGTTAGTCTGGTATCACGGATTTAGTCCATAAACCACTATTTCTGTTAGTTTGACCATTTCTATACGCTTTCGCCAGTTTTTCTTACGTTTTCGCCCGCTTTCATACATTTTTCTTCCGTTTTCGCCCATTTTTATTCGTTTTCGTCCGTTTTTATACGTTTTGTACGTTTTATACGTTTTCGTCTGTTTTTATACGTTTTCGCCAGTTTTTCTTCCATTTTTGCCCGTTTTTATACGTTTTCGTCATTTTTCTTCTGTTTTCGCCCATTTTCTTTCGTTTTCGTCCAATTTTATACATTTTCGACAGTTTTCGTCCGTTTTTATAGTTTTTATGGAAACAGACTAAAACAGATAAAACTGACGAAAACAGAAAAAATGGTGAAAACGTATAAAAACGGGCAAAAACGGAAGAAAAACTGGCGAAAACGTATAAAAACGGACTAAAATGTATAAAATCGGACGAAAACGGAAGAAAACGGGCGAAAACAGAAGAAAAATGGCGAAAAAGTATAAAAACAGACGAAAACGTATAAAAACGGGCAAAAACGAAAGAAAAACTGGCGAAAACGTATAAAAACAGACGAAAACGTATAAAAGTTTCAAAGTTCAGTAACGAAGTCGAACAAAGTTTCAAAGTTCAGTAACCTATTCGAACAAAGTTACTAAGTTCAGTAACCTAAGTGAACAAAATGAAAGTTCAGTAACCAAATCGAACAAAGTTTCAAAGATCAGTAACCAAGTCGAATAAAGTTTCAAAATTCAGTAACTTAATTGAACAATTTGAAAGTTGGGTGACTTAGGCGAACTTTTTTGTAAAGTTTAGTGACTTTTTTGTGTATTAACCCGTGAAGAGGGCCCACCAAAAGTAAAAGTAGATGAGGATGTTAGGTTTTCTCTCTCACACACTTATATTACAATATGTCACTTTTTCTCTCTCACACATATATACATTATTTTATTTTTAATTTATATTTCATAAATCAAAATTTATTATTAAATTAATAAAACAAATATAATTTCTATCTCCTAAACTTAGGTGTCGTTTGTTTTTTCCCAATAAGCATTTTTTCCCTCTTTTCACTTCTTTTGTCTGCGGGAGGGCAAAGGTTTATGTTTGTTTTTTTGCAGACATAAGTGCTTCTTTTCACTTCTTTCCTCTTCTAAATTTCAGACATTATCTTTCACTTCTTACCTCTTCTTTCACAAATCCTACATCTCTTTCTCAATATCATTTTTTATACGTTTCCGTCCGTTTCCTTACGTTTTTGTCTGTTTTTTTACGTTTTCAACCATTATTCTACGTTTTCGTCCATTTTTTTACGTTTTCGTATATTTTTTTACATTTTCAACCATTTTTTTACGTTTTTGTTCGTTTTTTACGTTATCGTCCGTTTTTTTACGTTTTCGACCCTTTTTTTACGTTTTCGTCGGTTTCTTTACGTTTTCGACCGTTTTTTTACGTTATCGACGATTTTTTTTACGTCTTTTTAAGTTTTTTTTACGTTTTCGTCTATTTTATTACGTTTTAGACCGTTTTCTTACGTTTTCGTCCCTTTTTTTTTTACGTTTTAGTCCATTTTCATCCGTTTTTACAATCTCGCCTTTTTTTTTACGTTTTCATCCATATTTTTATGTTTTCGTCTGTTTTTTTACATTTTCGTCTGTTTTATTACTTTTTCATCCGTTTTTTACGTTCTCGTTTGTTTTTTCACGTTTTTGTCAATTTTTTTACGTTTTAGTCCGTTTTCTTACGTTTTCGTCCATTATTTTTACGTTTTTGTCCCGTTCCATACGTTTTTGTTCGTTTTCATCTATTTTTTACGTTTTCGACCATTATTTTATGTTTTCGTTTGTTTTTTACGTTTTAGTCCATTTTTTTACGTTTTTGTCAGTTTTTTTTTAGGTTTTCGACCGTTTTTTTACGTTTTCGTCTGTTTTTGTCCCTTTTTTTTTTGCATTTCTTCAGTTTTATTACGTTTTCATCAATTTTTTACGTTTTCGTCTGTATTTATACGTTTTTGTCTATTTTTTACGTTTTTGTCTTTTTTTACGTTTTCGTCTGTTTTTTTACGTTTTCATCTGTTTTTTACGTTTCCGTCTGTTTTTTTACGTTTTCAACCATTTTTTTGCATTTTCGTCTTTTTTTTACGTTTTGTCCGTTTTTTACGTAAGATAACGTACAAAAACTTACAAAATCATATAAAAACGGAGGAAAACGTAAAAAAAAGGCGAAAACATACAAAAATGGACGTAACATAAAAAAACGTAAGAAAACGAACAAAAACGTGAAAAAACATACGAAAACATAAAAAACAAACGAAAACGTAAAAAAATGTAAAAACAGAGGAAAAATGTAAAAAAACGGTCGAAAAAGTAAAAAAAACGTAGCAAAATGTAAAAAATGGACAAAAACGTAAAAAAACAAACGAAAACGTAAAAAACGGACGAAAACGTAATAAAAAAAGACAAAAACGTAAAAAAGCAGATGATGACGTAAAAAAAGGGGACGAAAACTTAAAAAAAGGTCGAAAACGTACCAAAACGTAAAAAAAAACGGATGAAAACGTAAAAATCAAACGAAAACGTATAAAAGCCGATGAAAACGTTAAAAAACGGACGAAAAAGTAAAAAAAGACGAAAACGTAAAAAAATGTCAAAAATGTTAAAAAAAAACGTACCAAAACGTAAAAAAAACAGACTAAAACGTGAAAAACGTACCAAACGTAAAGAAACGGACGAAAACGTAAAAAAAGACAAAAACGTAAAAAAATGTCGAAAACGTAAAAAACAGACGAAAACTTAAAAAAATGTCGAAAACGTTAAAAAAAATATCAAAACGTAAAAAAATGATGAAAACGTAAAAAAACAGACAAAACGTAAAAGAACAGTCGAAAACGTAAAAAATGTACTAAAACGTAAAAAACGAAGAAAAACGTATAAAACGGACGAAAACTTGTCTTTGATACTCCGTATCACAAAACATTAGTTAAAAAAAAGAAAAATAATGAAAAAAGAAAGAAAGAAGTACTTCAATAGCACAAAAAATAAACGGTCTTCTTCTTGCAGATGAAGAGCTTCAGATGTACCTCTTCTTCTGCAGACATGGTTTGCAGATGAAGAGGTAAAAGCTCTGAAAAAACAAACGACACCTTACACCAAATCAAAATTTTAAACCAAATCCAAATCCTATTTTAAACCCACTTATAAACCAAACGGGCCTTAATATATTTAATGGAGGGAATGGGCTCCCTCCATTATATGTAGTTTAGATAGTCCAAGAAAACTTGTTTTTACCAAAATGTCTAAACGTCGTCTATGTCTCCTAAATCAAAGTTGCAAGATGTTTTTCTGTCGGTTTTGTAGCCATTTGAATATCAGAATTCGTATGAAGTTATAACCAAAGTAATACAACATATGTTGACTTAGATATATTAGTTGTATAGTTTTAGTTATAATTTCGACTTTTATTGTTTAAGCAATCACGGAACAGAGAAAAAGACATATACAATTTGCCCAATGCACTTGCTACCGTGCATTATTTTGGACATTTTGCCGAACGAGGTTTTCTTGGATTATGTTGGTAGTAGTAGAGGTGTATTGGAACATTTTTGTAATCCTTATAAATATAGGCGAGTATTCACGCATACAACGTTGTATAACGGCATATAATTATACTTGTGAACATTCGATTTAAGTCACTTTAAGTGCAAGTATTAATTGTTTAATTGTAGGCATTGCGAAAGTGACAATTTTTTAAGGGATTTGCTTTACAATGTCCATTGTGTAATGGTTAAGGCATGGTTAAGATAAATATAAAAGAAAACTAGAACTTTATTAAATTAAAAAATACATATATTTAAGGTAATTTGTGTGTTTATTTATTGTGCATTAAATACATAAGTACTTTAAATATGTAAATAATATGTTATTTAATATCGATTAACCATTGCCTAGTGGGCATCGTATATCATATCCTATTTTTTAATTCTCCATTGTTGTGTGACAAGATATAAAAATAAGGAGAATTTCATATATCTCTTTAAAAAAGTCCCTAATTATATATATATACTAAAACCCAAAATTTTGGGCCCCACACAACACTCACACCAACACTGTTTCATTCCAAAAATGAACAGTAGCATGAACAGTGTTTACTGTTCATGCTACAGTAAATGTTTTTTTTTTTTTTTTATAATTCCGGAAAAAAAAAATTGAAAAAATATTTTCAAAAAAAAAAATTCAAAAAACTTTAAAATTAATTTTTTTTTTTAAATAATTCCGAAAAAATAAAAAAATTAAAAAAAAAATGGAAAAAATATTTTCAAAAAAAAAAAAAAAAAAAAAAATCCAAAAACTTTAAAATTAATTTTTGTAAAAAAATTAATTTAAAAAATAAAAATACAAAATAATTGTTAACCTACAAAACCAACAAAAAACAACTATCTGAACAACCCGCTGCAACAGTACATTTTTTTTTTTTTTTTTTGAAATCCCGCAGCATCGCGCGGGTTTCCCCGCTCGTTTCCTATATACCCCCACCTAGATGCCAATTTTCATATATACCTATTCTCTATGGTTTATAAATTTATGACTGTTTTACTCTTCCAAAGCTATTGTTCAATATACGTAGTAACTCGTAAGGATTAAAAAACCTTTTATTTCATTAGAGAACAAAATCTCATATTGAAGTCCATGATATTATGATCGCTTTCCACTGCGAAATTTGTAAATAGCATTTTTTTTATTATTATTTTTATTTTTTATTGTACCCTCATAAATTGTCAAAATGGTGTATATATCTCTCTACGTCATCATATTGAATTAAAATTGAATTTTAATAGAAGATCAAATAGTCATAACAGAAAGATCATTGTTTATGTTTTTATATCAACCAGATGAGTACCCGTGCATAACAACAGAACTTTATAGCGACATATAGTTTTAGTGATAAAAAATAGTTTATAGGTTATAAACAAAAAATAATAAAAGTTTGAGGATCTGAGGATTAAACATAATGTTTTGAAACTCGGTTCGACCCGAGTGGTTCAACCGGTTGAACCGTTCCGGTCGAAAAACGGGTCAATTTAAACAGGGTCAACTCGATGGGTGGGTCGAAAAAACAGGTCAAATTAAACCGAGTCCACCCGCCGGGTTTGAAGCGTCCCGGGTCAACCCGCCGGGTTAAAAACGGGTCAAATTAAACCGAGTCAACCCGTCGGGTTTGAAGCGTCCCGGGTCAACCCGCCGGGTTTGAGTCCCAGGTCAACCCGGTTTTCGATGTGTATTAATAGTTTCTTTTTGAAACATATGTTTCAACATTCCTAATTTAAAATTTTCAACATTTCACATATTGACTTTTTCACTTTTTCACATTGACCATTTTGCTTTTATATGTAGTATAGATAAGAACACCGTCTAATAAAAGATTGAAATATCATGTCTTTGTACTTTTGATATTTTACATAAAAGTGTAGAAATTGTAGATGTAGATGTATGTTTGTTTTTGAAAAGTGTAGTTTATTGCTCAGTTACTCGTACTATTGTTTGGGTTAATAAGTAATTGTCGAAGTTGTAAAAAAGATGAAGGGTATATTAATCATAAATTCATAATATAAAGTGTTTTGAAGAAAATAAACTGAAATGGGCATATATGAAATTTAAATTTTAAAGGGCACATGATGTGTATATATGATATTAAATTTTGATTTGGGTATATATGAAATTAAAAAGATTTTGAAGGGAAGATATGAAATTGCATCATAAAAATATGGGAGAATTTAATCTATATCCTTACAAAAAGTAATAATTACGTCTATATCCTTGCAAATGTAATAATTACAACAATATCCTTTAAAACTTTAAAAATACTCATGAATATCCAAATAAATATTTAATTGTAATGAAGTACTTTTAAAATGTAGACTTGTAATCTAAATATTAAATAAAAAGAAAATTTACCTTTCTACCCTTCTTTCTTAATTAAAATCTCTTCAAATAAGCTTTTATAACTTTCAAACAAAAAATTCACACCACTGATCTTGACGAGCTTTTATAACTTTCAAACAAAAAATTCACACCACTGATCTTGACGAGCTTTTATAACTTTCAAACAAAAAATTCACACCACTGATCTTGACGAGCTTTTATAACTTACTGATCTTGACGTAAATTTGATTGATATATTATACAAAGAAATCAAAATATGTTTTTTTCTCACTATCATAAGTCATAACCATTTACCTGAACATAAACAATAAACCCACATATTAATTTTCAATTTAGATTAATATTTTTTGGATTTGCCTCCTGCTTCTCACGAGAACACCTTCAAAGCTTAAATGGTTAATTTATTTCAGACTACCAACATGTGTTTTTTTTAACTTTTTATGTACTTTTACCTTACTTTATATAAATCTCATACATCCAATTGAAATGTAATACAATATAATTTTGTTCTTTCATGGTTATTTTTTCTTTTCTTTTGAATAGATGTTTCCACTTGGATTGCAAATTAATAGTCAATGGCTATAACCAGAGAACGTGTCTGATAACTATAGATTTCGATTCAAACATATTTATGTTGAGTCAACCATTTGAGATTGTTAATTTGAATATTACAAAAGAGGGAGGCGATTTGAGGGGAAAATATGTCTTGTTCTTGTTTATTTAGGGAGAGGGTAAAAAGGTAATATTTGTTTATTTAATATTTAGATATTAATTTTATATATTAAAATCAGTTTATTACTTTATTGAGATTAAATTATTTAGAGTTAATTACTTAAATGGTCTTTGTGGTTTGTCGGGTTTTACGGGTTTAGTCCCTAAACTTTTTTTTCAGCGGGTCCTATCATTGTGGTTTTGACCCATTACAGGTTTGGTCATTTGACCAATAATTATGTAAGTTTGACCGTAAAATTCATAATTGAACAGCTAAAATGACCAAAACACCCTCATCTTCATCCTTTGTATTTCTTTTTTAATATACAGTTGCTTCAAATTTCCATAACCAAAAACTACAAAATTCAAATCACCTAGCATTTAAAGTAGTTTAGAAAAACAAATATTATCAAAAGTATAAAGATTCCATTCTACCAAAATCTAGTTTACAAGAATAAATAATATTTTCTCTTTTCCAAGCTACATATATCCTCGGTTAAACTTGAAAAATATTTCATAGAAAAAAACTAAGAACTTAAAATTACAAAATTCATTATAACACCTTTGAATACACATAAACCTGAAGTTACATAACCAATTCAAAATCTTAACCCAAGATTTCTAACCAAATAAAGAAACAAACACCACCAGTTGTTTTTGTTTTTATTTATTTACTTTTTTTTTTTTTTTTTGTCTGATCTCAAATATTCGGCTACCTTTTTTTATGTCAACCTCGCCAATTAACCGGCCACCCCGATCAACAATAGCCCCAAAATCTAAAACCATATAAACTGATCTTCTCCATGGTGGTGGCGACGCTAACTCATGGTGATAATCATGTCAGATCTCGTGGATAATGCAGGTGTAGTTTAATAATATAATTGAAAATACTGTTATGCCCTTGATTTAACAGTCAAACTAACTGAATCAGTGGTCAAAGGACCAAACCTGTAATGAGTCGACCCGTTGAAAAAAAAGTTTAAGGACTAAACCTGTGAAACACGACAAACCACAAGGACCATTTAACTAATTAACTCAATTATTTATTTGGATATGGATCACTATTTTTAAAGTTTGAAAGAATATTAATGTAATTATAAATTTTGTAAAGATATTGACGTAATTATGAGTTTTCTAAAGAATATACATGAAATTCTCTTTTCTAATATAACTATTTTTTTGTTTATCTTCATTTATTTATTTTTATTTTTTTTCATTTCCTCATTAAAAAAAGACAGTTTTGTTGCTGATTATCTTCATTTTGAGAAAAAAAGGGAAAAATCAGAAGTCTGTGTGAAAAATTGAAAAGATGAATACTCTAATGATGACACCTTCTTCGATGGCTCTACGATGCTCAATTCCATCTATTACTACTTCCCAAATTCATAATATCAAAATTTTCAATCGATTAATTTTTAACAACAACAATTATGCCCGAATTAGCAGAATTTATACCACTCAAGCTCCTCAACAGGTTCTTTTTTCCTTACTTTTTTTATGACCTGTAAATTTTTACATAAAGCTAAATGATTGTGTTTGTCTAACGTTATTTTATAAGCCGGAAAGTGTCAAAATAAGCCACAAAAAGTGAAACATAAGCCCAAAACCAAACACCCCCTAAGCTCATTGAAATTTTGATAAGCTCAGTTTTGTTCATAAGCTGAAGTGGATAATATAAGCTAAGCTTATCAAATTTTTAATAACCTTTTAAGCTCATCAAATAAGCTTACCCTCTAATGATTATGCCTCAACATACATAGCAATTGGCATCCTGCCTAAGGGAACCACTATTTCATTAGATAGAAATGATTGAGAGGCCTAAAGGTGCGGCTAATTAACATCCTGCTCATTGTAGTTTGACGGTCGTTTTGGTCGTAGTAATATTTCCTAGCATCTTGCTAGTTTTTAGTTATCTACCTATTTAATGCCTTTAAAAAAAAAGCGATAACGAAAAAGACTTCTTTAGCATTTGTATTTTAGTATGTGGTACGGTGAATATGTATCACGCTGAAATGCTGATGCAGTCTATTAAATCTCTTGTTGTTTGTGCATAACATAGTTCAAGTTTGGTCGAATTTGGCTATGAATGTAGGTTGTTTTGGTTGTTGTTTGATAGTTGCTTAATTTTGTTTTATGTTTTTGTTAGAGTGCTTCGTCTGGTGATGCTACTGTGGATGTGTTTCAAGTAATTAAAGATCATCAGGTACTCAAGTGACAATATGTAGTTTGTGTGTGTTTTGAACTTTTGGTTGTCTTCAATATTTGAAACAGATGGAATCACGTGGTCTGTGTAACTGTGTTTTTCTTCATTTTTTGAAACAGATGAATTTTATGTGTGTGTTTCATATATGTTTTGTTTGTGATTGTAGGAAAAGGCGGCTAGACTACCTCCAATTGAAGAGGTCAAGACTAACCTTAGTTATGGCATTCGGGGCGTTCTTTCCACATTTTCTCAGGTTTGTTGCGGTTTCTGTTCTCAATCACCACCAAGTGTTTTGGATTAAATACTTTTATAGCACAGGAAGTTTTACATACACATATCTATGATACAAAACTTATGGTTTTTAAATGAAGTTGGAGTTAGTGAGTTACCATAAGCATATATAGTCATTTTGCGCGGTTATGGGCAACCAGAGGGGTTTGCTAACAAATAGTCTTCCATTACAAAAATTAGAGATAACTTATGTGGTTAAAATAAGCCATAGGATCACTTATTGATATAGTGTTATGTTTATTTAAGGAACAAGGATTATCTATGTGCTTATATGATTCTTATTTCTAGTACCAAACCGTTTAAAATTTCTTGATAAGGATATATTCAGAAATATTGCATATTTGGTGTACTTCAGAATGTGTCTGGTGTAGCCTGATTTCTAAGTTTTAGCAAGCAGATGAATTGGGGCTGTGTTTCAATTCTGGCACGGTTTCAGTTTTCATGTTCTAGAGTTGGCTATGCTTTGCCTTGTTGCTTCCCTGCTGTTTTGTTCTCTTAGTTATTGATTGTGTTTACTTTGCAGAAGCACGATGGTTATCCATCAGGATCAATGGTTGATTTTGCATGTGATGCCTCTGGATTTCCCATATTAGCAGTCAGCAGTTTGGCAGTTCATACCAAGGTAGTCAAACATAAGTGAATTTTAGAGTCATGCAAACATATAACTAAGAAGTGTATTCTTATAAGTTATGACAGTCATAAACTTCTAACGTTCTCTCTTTGAAGACCATCATTGAAGTTGGCTGCTTTTTGCAGGACCTTTTAGCTAATCCTAAATGCTCGTTGCTTGTGGCAAAAGACCCAAATGATAGAACCGATTTAATTATAACTGTACATGGTGATGCTGTTCCTGTAAGCCTATATTTTCTGCAAATCTTGTACCTTTCCTACTTGATTTGAATACTAAGTTGATTACTGATTTATTTGTTTTGATTAATTCTAAAGGTTCCGCGTGAAGAGACAGATGTTATACGCACTGCATACTTGGCTAGACATCCTGACGCATTTTGGGTAAAAACATTTATAATCTAATCCCTTGCTTGTGATCTCATGACTCATCTTACATTTTCTAGTGACACCAACACTTGGTTGTAATAAAGGTTGACTTTGGTGACTTCCAATTTATGCGCATCGAACCGAAAGTTGTGCGGTTTGTTTCTGGTGTTGCTACAGCTTTGTTAGGATCAGGAGGTTTGTCTTTTCTGAAACTCGCATTCTAAATTTTGTACTTATGTTTCTCTTCGATGGTGATTATGATGCATCTGGGAATATGTGATTGCACCAATATAACTTCAATGCACAAAGAAGTTGTTTCTAGTGGCTAAATGTTGGTATTGGTATTCGCTAGTGGATACAGACCATATAAAAGAAATTATAAAATTTCAAGTTCTGGTCCTGGTAGCTTGATTTAAATTCTTCTCGCCCTTGAATTGTCAAGTTAAACCATAATACCATTAATTACAGAGTTCACGAGGGAGGAGTTCGCAGCAGCAAAGGTGGATCCAATCTATCAGTTCTCTAAGCCTGTGACGGTATATTACCCCACCACTAATGCTAATTTGGGAGAGGGGTGAGGGGAAGAGGGTAACTTGTCAAAATAGGTAGCTTTTAATATGAGCCAAACAGGTTGGGTTGGATTGAACCATTGGAGATAAATTATAAACCAAACTGGCTCTTCTTAGGTAAATGGGTCGAGTACATACTGTTCATTCACCCCTTCTGTGTTTTGCGCATCTCAATGTATTTTTTCTTTTACTTTTTGTCTGTGCCTTTAATCAATGGGATATATGACATTGCAGTCTCACATGAATAAAGACCATTCAGATGAAACAAAGCTCATGGTTCAGCACTCAACTTCAGTTCCGGTAATCCATAATCTTGAATTATCTTGTTGTACAGTGGACCTGTAAAATGTATTACGTGCCTTTAATAGAAGATAGATTAATGCATGTAATTACTAATTAATAATGCTGCAAATATGAACACTGTATATTGTGTGAGACAACAACAGTTCTGTGGGTTCTTATTACCATAATTTACATTTACAGGTGGACTTTGCAGACATGCTGGATCTCGATAGCCTTGGGTTCAATGTACAGGTAATGTTGATGTCTTCTGTTTGCAAGTACAAACTGAATCAAATCAGTCTTAACTAAATAAACATCATATCTCATTGATCATAGTTCAATTTAGAAGCCAGTTACAAATTTTATCCCCCTGTTTGAAAACACACAATTAGAGTCCAAAAGAATTGTATTTACACGATCTCAGTTCAGAATTACTTTCATACTCGCAATGGAAGTCCAAACTCATTAAAGCTGGCGATATTGATATTTATGGGTTAACTTAAAAGATTTAGGTGACTGCGTGTCTTTTTTGAAATGAAGAGTGGTCGAGTCTTTTTCTTACCTTTTCCTCCTCAAACCTTCATATTAGTCACCATCTTCCTGAAGTACAACAAATTTTAGATAATTGAATAATATTTGAAACAAAAAATTCAAAACGGATCCAAAATATATTAACAACCCGAAAGGGTTGTGGATTTAGCTTGATATGATCAGCCTAGCATCTCTTGGTTTCTCCTTCAGTTTTATTATTCAACTATGATTCTTAACTTATTCTTTTATTAATTATATTTCAGGCTGGATATCAAGGGAGGAACTTCAAGCTTCGAATTCCATTCCCTAGGCGCGCAGAAGATAGAAAGTGAGTCCCAAAATCTGTTCTATTATGTATCGTTGGAGTTGAATTCTTTCCTTCATGCATTATGTTGTTTTCCATCTTTCGTAGGGATGTCAAGACACTCATAGTCGAAATGCTCCAGGCTGCTAAGTCTTCGATTAATGAGAGCAACTGAGGAGGCAAGTTCTTTTCACTATTCATTAAGTTATCTACTTTAATCGTGTGATATGGTACAAGGAGACAACGAATGTGTGAGTATGGGTCCATGCACAATAGGGATTGGATATAAAGGATAACTATCGTTGTTTAATTTAGTATTAAGTGATGGTGTCTTAAACCTTCTTGCAAGTAGAGGAGAATAGAGATATAAGAAAGTGGTACAAAATTGACGTGTCTTTTACCTTTTCACGAGTTAAGCAACTTGCCATCCATTTCTTCAACCCTTTTACTTATAAATTATTTAATTAGGGTTATCTGGTATCTGTAACGGGTAAAATAAAATTAAAAAAAACAACTAAAAAATAAACTAGATTACGGTTACCATCAATATAATTTTGTAACATACTTTCTTATAAAAAGATTAACTTTCCTGAATAAATAGCGCTTGGGGTTAACATAACCTGAACCATTTCATCCCCTACGAATAAAATTACCTATTTTAACATGAATTGCGTTGATCTGTTACCCAACCGGCCATTTTGTCACAACGCGGTGAACTGGTGAAGCCTAGGTGTAGTTACTGAAAACGAAAAGTGCGCATGTTACAAGTGGTATGTGAATGCTAACTAGTTTGAAACAAAAACATTTGTTTAAGATGTTAGATGAAGCCGATAGAAGATATGTATAATTTGAGTTGATTTGATGATGCTTGTCAATTTTGCAGGAGCTGATCATTGCAAGAATTACAAACAGTTTCTTTCTGGAAGCTATGAAGTCCTTTGGTTGATGCATATAGACAAACAGGGAAATCGCATGGATTGATGTAAAGTATTTAGACATGGACACACAAGGTAGACATTGATGATTGTTTTTGGGATGAAAACAACAGTATCATAATCTATATTTTGATGAAAACAAGGGTCTTCGATGTTATATAATTATACCAACGAGGTATTTTGCTGTGCAAGTCCTACATTACTACATACAGTTGGCGATCTAGAAAAAAATCACTGCAACACTAAATACACAAAAACAACGGAATCAACAAAATATAAGCTTGTCAGGTTTATGTGTTCACCCAAGTGTTGAGTAGTTCGGTCATTTTTCATCCATTTATACCATTGTTATATGTCGTTGTCTGGTAACAAATCTTAACATTTTGTTTGTTTTATGGAAGGTGTACAATCTACTTTTCTTGTTGAAGTTTTAGCTTAAAAAGTCATGAATTTTGACAAATTGGTGAACTAATCGTACATAAATTATTAATTAGTTCAAAATAGACTCTAAAACTAATCTTTGATTTTCTCTATTTCCTTTTTTACTAAATCAAAGATTAGTTTATAGTTCATTCAAGTCAAATTATTTGTCAACTATCCTATAAAAAAATGTTAGTAACCTGAGTTTTACAGATAAGATCAGTTCTTGTTATTCTTTTCATCTTTCACAATACTTTTATCTGAATTGAACTTTCTTTTTGTAATATTTTTGCCTATACCGGTTCATGACAACAAGTTCCTCTATTTATCTATTGAAAAAATTCGAAATGCATAAAGTGTTGCATGTTAACTTAAATATTACATTAATTTTGAAACAAACAAATTGCCATAAGTATTGCATCATCCCCATTTGTAGCATATCATATAGTGGAAGATTGTCAAACATTTAGCAGAAAGAAATAGCAATGAGCAATATAGATTTCATTAAAGGATTGATCATTGAAAATAGAGGATATACAAAAATTTGTCCAAAAATACATATAATATCATCATTCTGAATCACTCTCCATGCTTCCCATAGCCTTCAATCCTGTTGGTCTCTGCATTCAACATACAACACCAAATCATTAGAAACTCTCTGCAGACCGATAAAATAACATGATACAATCGCGCAACTCTTTTATCTACTACGAGTGCTGCAAGGCAAATCGACATACCTTCTTTGCAGTCTTCTTTTCTCTAACTTCATATCTCTCTTGACACATATCGGTCAACCATGCCCCTGGACTCACCAACTGCTCCGTCAAACAATAAGGACAAATTAGTAAATCTACAAAGGATTTATGCAAATAAAAATACTCAAAATTATTGGTCTAAAAGAAATAAATCCATTTACAAGAATCTTATTCAGCCAGGCCACAAAAGACCAAAATTTTATGCAATCATGCAAGTTGTACCACTTGCAGCAAAGCTCATCTGTATGTCAAGTTGAAAATTTTAACAAATAAAACCCACTTTAAACTTTAAAAAAGAGTAAAAAATTTCAATGTTTTAAAACCCCCGGGCTAGTTGAACTGGGACAGGCTTGCTCACCCGAAGCCGGTTTTCAGAAGAATAAAATCCGTTTGAACCATGAATCGAGAACTCGGTTAGTTTGACTGAAAAACCGTTGGTTTTACTAATGCTATTTTGGTTTTTAATAAAAAGGTCAAAAACCAAAGATTTTTACAGACCGCAGTAAATATCACAAGACCAAAGGGTAAAAATATTTTTACCATCAAAATCAACAGTTCGTGCAAGAATCATATCTTTAAGCAGTAAAAAATCATAGATAAGAAATGAAATGAAAACTTACAAGTATGGTTCTTTGGATCATTTTGGCTCTTTTTTTAGGCCGATGAGAAGGTTTACAGCCTTTCATAGCCATGAAATCTTCTTCTTTTTCTTTGCTTGTTAATGCTATGTATAGCTTTGGCCATACATGCTCTTGTTTACTACTTTCACCCACTACCATTCCGTCGTCGGAGATTTTCGGTTTCTCAACGACGCCTCCTCTAGTTGTGTACATTTTTTCTTCTTTTTCCAGTGATCTTAAAACAGTTGATGCATCTGAGTTCCTGTAATTCAACACAATCAAATGTTCATAACATTAAAAATAAGCTTCGTTTTCGATATATTGTATGTATCTGTTTTTTTGAACCATTTTTTTTTTTCTTTTTTAAACGAGAACTGACTATATCACAAATTCAAAGCATACACGCTACAAATTTATCTCACGTGTCCTAAGCAAGACTTGAACCCATAACAATTTGGTTTTTTATACCTGTAAATCTCATAATTGAACCAGTATAAAAAATTAAACTTTTAATAACAAAAAAACAGCAATAACCATAAACCATATTTTTAAAAAGCACAAATCTAAAAAAATAAAATCTTCATTTTTTATTCGTTGAGGAAGAAGACATGGTTTTATTTTCTTTTTAAGACCAAAATTGCAAAAAAATAGGAATAATTCCATATTTACCCAACTTACATATCAAAATTCCATATTTACCCAAAACACAAGTTTTTAGTGCACATGCACAATGCTTTTAAAGCATGTATCGGGGAAATATGGAATTATGGGGTTTAAGTTGGGTATATATGGAATTGCCCCAAAAAATAACCCAAAAATCAAACTTATTAAAATTAAAACAAAACCAACATCAATTAAAAATATGGTCTACTTTTTATAATAGAATAAATGATTTTTTACACCAAAATTGAAAAAAAAAAAAAAACTTTTTTTACAATTTAAAAATCACACCAATAACAAAACTAAATACAATAAAATAAGAAGAAATTTTTTTATATAAAAAAAAATACTTTTTATTTTTTAAGACCAAATCTATACGGAATTAACACAAACCATGAAAAAAAAACCAAATAATTTTTTTCTGAAAACTCTAACAAATCCACACACACACAATCCTTATTTTTTTCTTGAGAAAAAAAAAAAAAAAAAAAAAAAAAAAAAAAAAAAAAAAAAAAATCACACCAATAACAAAACTAAATACAACAAACATATGAACAGAAAGACATTTTTTTTAAAACAAAAATTAACACAAACCATAAAAAAATAAACTTGTGACAAAAAAGTTTATAAAATATTTTTTATAAAAGTTGTATAGTACTATTATACCTTGTTTGACGAAGAGAAGGTTGATTATTATTATTATTATTCCGTCGAATCCTCCGGCGATCAAACGACGACGTATCATTATTATCATCAGCTTCTGCATCTTTATTAACTCTTACACATCTCAATCTCTTTTTATTCCCCCATTTTAAAAACAACTCTGATGAAGATGAACCACCACCCCTTTTTTCCATCAAATTTTTTTATAAAAATATTTAACCAAAATTTATTAAAAAAAATAAAAATTGGAGATTTAGGTTGCTTCGTGGTGTGGTTTTTCCTTAATTGAACATGAACCTGCAAAAATTGGGAAAAAAATTTGTTAAAATTTATTTATTGAAGAACATGAAAATTATAATAGATCTGAATTTAGCCCTAATTTTTAACAAAAATGAAAAACACACAGTGAGTGTGAACTGTGTGTTTTTTTATATAAAGTTTCAGGTATACAAAAACCACAAAATGTTTGCTAAATTGAAACAAAAATTTGTGAAATTAGGTTAAAAAAAAAATTTATTAATAAAAAACAGAACTGAAAATAGGGTTAATAATAATAAGAAGAAGAAAACTTACAGAAATGAATAACGAAACTGTAATCAACAAGTTAAGATATTATTAACTAATCTGATACAATTTAAACGAGATGGGAGAAACACACAGTGAAAGGTGTAACTGTGTGAAAATTTGTGTGTGTTTTTGGTGTGTGAATTTGTGAAAGAGATGAAGAAATGGGGTGTTTGTTTGTTATGTGAAATGAAACCAAGTTTATATATTTTTGGTGAGATAAGTTTTGGGTGTGTGACAGCCGTTGGATTGGGAATCAACGGTTGGATGCACTTGCGCTATTGTGTGATTGGGCTTTTGGTATTGGGTTATAAAAAGCCCGAGAGGGAAGTGACACAAAAGTTAGTGGGTGCTTTCGGTAAAAGTAGCATTGACCAGTAGCAGTGAGCAGTGAGTGGTGAGCCGTAGCTGTAAGTAGTAGCCACAGCTCACAGCTTTTTAAAGAAGCATTAGAAAAATGAGCATTCTTAAAAAATCGCAAAGCTCACCGCTCTTTTGCCAAACGAATAATAAAAATCAAAAAGCTAATTGCTCACCGCTTATCGCCCCAAAAAGCTTTAAAAAACTCTGCGCCAAACATGGCCATCGTCGCACTCAACTGTACAAGCAATTAAAACATGTTGTATTTAAAGTACAACTGTCTAATGCAGTTAGTGGAGTGTGCCAATAAATTATGAGAGTGTGCCAATCACTTCCCCGTAATAATGTACTTTAGTAGGGGTGTTCACAGTTTAAATGAAAACCGAAACCGAATTTATAACCGAACGGAATAAAATCCAACCGAATAAAACTTTTTCTAGTATAAATATAACACTTTTTAAGCTTGAAATTTTTTTTGCGCTAAAAATCTATATAAATAAAAGAAAAAATATATATAAATTATGTAATACAGGTTATTTGGGTCAACACGAAATCCGAATCATGTTCAAATTCTGTTTCGGTTTACGGTTTTACCGAAAAAAAATGAACAGAACTAACCAAACCGGATAAACCAAACAACCTAATAACTGAACCAATGAACACCCCTAACTTAAGGCCAGATAATCGAGTCCAAATTAGGGTTTTTGATTTGTGTTAGTTTTATAACCTTTTTTTGTGAAAAATACCAAGTTTAAACTTCAATAGTTCCACATTTGACAGTAGTCAGGAAGGGTCGGAAATATTCATGAAAATATCGTGATTAGGTCGCGTACATCTTGTTAGAGTTTATGGATTATTTATTAATATTTGTATGTTCGGTTTCGAACCCGAGACTTCGGGATTGCACACATTACGTATGAGTCTCAATGTATTAATAATTAATATAATTATTTATGATTAATTATTAAATCACAAATATTCACATGATCGAACTAGGAAAGTGGAAGGGGGTTAAGTGTTGATTTATGAAACATGAGGAGGTGAAAAATAAAACTTGGAGAACAAGTTTTATTGCTATAAAAGCCTCTTGTTTTATGAGAATCGGATGACACATTTTTTATCCCTAAAACCGATTGACTTATTCAATCGATTATTTATTCCTGTTCCACCCAATGATATACACAGTAAAGAAGATGACAAAGAGTACGATTTATACATTGGATAGATATATGTACAGTGCATTGTCTAAAAGATTTAATGTCTAATAGACATGTGTATCGTACCATATAGTCTATTTGTGACATGTTGCGTGTGAATATGTGTAGCATATTCATGACCCTCTTTTATCTTTTTATTAGTGGTTTCGATCATGTATTATCTAGAACATCAAACCCTAGGTGTTGTGATGTTTTATTTGTGATACATGAACCTAGCTTTTCACATTGAAACGCTACTAATACGTGTGTACAGGAACGAGTGACAAGCTTACTTTAGCTTGTGATCTTGGAAGTGTTACTTACCCTTGTCGATCCACATATAAATCCTATTAGGGTTTATTACTTGTTCTTGTTCAAGAGATTCCTTGTTCTTGCTAGGAATCATTAAGGTACGTGTCTTATTTAATTTAATTAATTACATGTTCTTGTAGATCTATTCCGCTGCGTGCTTTTGATGATAGTATGTGTTTATGATTTATTTATAGTTCACATATTCCAACAGTGGCATCATGAGCCTCGTTTAAGAACTTGTAATTAATTACTTAAACCTAAAAATTGAATCTTGATATAGATACATGCAATTTAATTTTAGGGTTTTTAAATTGGTTTAAAGTGGGTCGACACCCACATAATTTTTAGGGTTTTATGGTTGATTAATTAATCTGATAGAAACCCTAGGATTGCATGAAATTTTTAGGGATTAATTAGTGAATACCGTATGTGATGTCACTAATTAATATAGATACGTACAATGGATATTGACATAATAATATGTGCTACATGATTATGTGATCAATATGGTATCCATGACAAAATCTTGCATATTTTGTCATGGTGTGATTTGTATGATTTTGTATTGAATTGTTTGCTACATGTTTTTAATAAATCTTAAATTGGGGAAGACCTCACTATATATTAATTAATAAGTTATGTGCAATGTGGTATCTAATTAACTAAAACTTACGCGGCCAAATTTTTTGACGACTGTGGTCCATTGGGTACAATGAGCTCGAAAACCAATGGGAGTTTTGTTAATTACATACATTTAAATTACACATAGAATTATTAATAGGATTTATTGAAAAAGGTTTGCATGTGGCTATATGATATCGTGGATGATCATATATTTGTTATTACGTGTTTATTTATTTTTTGTAATTACTTGATCTTTTGTGTTTGATAATTATGATGGATTGTAACGACAAAAGAGGGTAACTTTCAAAATAAAAATAAATAAGACTAATAACTATGAAACCTTTGTAGTAATTTTAATTATTGCCAAGTCTTATGTGCCGATAGTGGTTCGCTTCGTACGGTAATTTGCTCCCAGGCGAGACTAGCAATAATTAATTTACTACATTAATTGTTTTAGCAAGAAAATCATATTTTTTTAGTTGATTGATTGCGACTGTATTTAGTGGTCGAAGCGGCGGACCTAAAATTGGCAAACTAAAAAGTGGGTTCTAGTTGGTACGCATTAAATTGTGACCTTAGAGGGGCACGGTTTTAACCGCTTCGGCGGCTGTCGTCCCTACGTCCGCCTGTGCGTCAATTTTAGACTTACCAAGTACACCACGAAAAATACGAAGCATCTTAAGGCAAAGCTGTAAATTGCTCAGCGCCTCAATTAAAATTTTTTTTGATGATTTGAGCTACGAATGAGTAAACGGTTTTGTTTTTTGAAAAACATATATGATACAAAGATGAATGCATGACATCTTTGTACATATTTTTTTGATTTAACACATCAAAAATTTATACCCTTAAAATTTAAGTTAAATGCCACCCAACTACAAAAAGAAACACCTAAGGTTTCATCCTACATCACTAGCAGCCAAAGCTGAATGTTGATGTTCAAAGGGTGCGGTCTAAAGGGTAAATTGAGTACTTTCGTTGCTAGCAGCCAAAGCTGAATGCAATGAAACGACGTCAATTTACAGTTTCTTAAGTTGGTTAACTTAATTGAGCACTTTCATCACTAGCAGCCTCAGCTGATGTGATGGGACGGCGTCAAGGCATAAAGATTTGGGGATGAAACATGTTTACATTTTGCAACTGATATTGGCAATATAATGTAAGTCCCATGATTCTAGGAATTGCAATTGGATATTGGCAATTGAGTGTAGCTCTACCTTATTGAGTACTTTCATTGCTAGCAGCCTCAGCTGATGTGATGAAACGGCGTCAATTTGGATCCTATTTTTCAATGAAAATTAAATGGTGAAATTTTATTTTACCGTGGGTGTTTAATTTTCTTGAAAAGTTATTATCAAAAATACTAAATTGAATTTTGAAAATTCTTTTAATGTATTTAATGCAACTTTAAAACCGTAAACATGGGATATTCTTTTAGTAGTAAATTGATCTACACCTGTAGGGGGTTTTGGATAGAGTCAATTTTTACTGAAAAGAATAAACCGAGTCTACTTTCCGTGAGAAGAGTGAGATTTAATCCTATTCCTTTTCATGAATGAGAAAGGTATAATAGGAAAATTAAAATTGTCTAAATTCTAAGAAATAACTCATGGCGAATTTCTTAAAGAAATTGCATGGTTAGGAGTTATTAAACTAATTACCGCAAAAATGGTAAAAGGCTAACTAGAATAGTTGATCTAGTTGTTATGCTTTAACCATTTAAAGGTGCTACATACCATGATGGGGATGGTAGACCTAATTAAGGAAGAAATTGCATACCCAATTCTTTCAAGTTAATTGCATTGATGGATATTCCATCATTCACAAAGTAGAATACATTCTTTGAGTACCTTAGTAACGTTACGAAAGGGATTCATCAAAGGTGTAGGAAAGTTAACAGCACGCTATTTGCTTTTACTGGTAATGCAACACTTACAATGTTGTCAAAGCCAGTGGGAGCATAGTGCTGAAATTACTGAATAATGAGTTCATGCAGTGATCTTAAATTCAGTGGGAGCTACAAGTCTTGGTAGTTACCCGGATTATCTCTAGAATTTCTTGAGATGATTACTTTCCAAATATAGACACTTGTGGTATTAAGGATAGTCGTGTACGTTTCCTTACTAGACGAGGTGATTCTATATCTACTTATATCTATGACACAATCATATTGATCAAATAAGCAAACTATTGACGTGTTGTTTATTCGATACGTGATGTTGTTCCATGCACAAGTGGGAGAGATCTTATTGTGTGCAAGCAACAACATAAAGGAATATGATTTAAAGGGATCTCTTGACTGTAAGGTAAGAGATCAAATGTTCTAATGTGTTTTATACACATTCTAATTTATAGAACACTTGAAGTTAATATCTATTTTCATTACTAGATATTAATGACAAGGTAAATTACATACTTTCATCATTATCAGCCTCGACTGATGAAATGAAACTATGTTAATTTACAAGTTTCTAAAATTAGATAATTATTAGAACAAGTGTCAATATGATAATAAGACTACTTCTAATGAGAATATTTATGTATTGTTGTAATGACATAAATAAATGAAGTAATCTTATACTACTTCATAATTTGAATGTTTATGCATTCTTGGAATGACACAAATATATGAAGTAAATAAATTAACTTGAAATAACTATTGAAACCATGTTGTGGTGTTCATAATCACTTTAGTTATGCATATTTATATTTTCGTGTAAAGATATAAATATGAAGTCTTTTATTGCTATAGGACTTATAACAAAGTAAGACGTTATATTGTTATGTTTTTTAATTAAGACATAAACAAGGAGTCATTGAGTTGATCAATGATTTGTAACGTAGATTGGGATTATAACAGTTTATGTCTTTTTGGTAAGACATAGAAATTAAGTGGCTTAGGCTAAAAGGCACTTATGTTATAAAGTATGCAATTGGCTTGGAAAATCTATTGTACCATTAAAGTGATTTAGTTGGTAAATAGGTAAGCCAATACGATATGTATATTTATCTTATATATTGTAAGATTAACTTACAATATTAATCCTAATGAAATACATAGTGTTTATGGTATGTTCAGTTAGGAGAATCAAACTCTTGAAACATTGTTTGATTAAAGATAACTATATCCTCTTTTCTTCCTAAAGATATCAAGGTTAGAAAATTGAGTATAAATTGGATATACTCAATTAGACTCCAACCTATAAGATCAATAAGACACCATTTAATATGGAATGTGATGAATCACATTAAGTCTTAAAATTGAAGTTCAGAATTTGTTAAACTACTTGTTGGGTAGGTTATTAACAAATTAAGGTTAGGAACTGTCAATTTGTATCTGTAAAGTTCCAAAAGAGAACAAGTTTGTGTTGCTTTATTTGCTAAGCATTTATAGGTAATCTATAAATTGCAAAAGGCAAGTGGGAGTTTTATCTTCAAAAGATAAAAATTACAAGATACATAATCTTCTAAATACCCTAGCAAAACCATAATGAGGATTTAACATGTTAGTGTTAAATCTCAAAGATGATGGAATTCTCAATTCATAGATCCGCAAGGATATCTCAAATATTTGTAGAATATGTTGAGGGTTATGAGTTACAGGATAGTGATATGCCTGTTAATAAATTGCAAATGTTATTTGGAAAATTACTCATACTATGAATAAATTAGATGCGGTCCAAGAAGATAACTAGTTTGGAAACGTAGTTGATCTTAAACTCTATAGTTACACTATAGAATGAAAATGAATTTTTACAAAGGAAATGAAAATCCTAGAGATCTTAATTCTTGTGTAGAAATCATAATGGACAAATTTGTATACATATTTAATATGTGAAAAGATTATCAATCACATTACTTAAATGTGATTGAAATTCTTTCTAAACACATTAAATATATATATAAAGATTATGATTGTCATTATTAGTTTCATTTATATGAAATTAATAATGGAATATCAAAACTCTTTCTTTAATAATTACTTGAGCGAGGACGAAAAGTAATTGAAAGGAGTGTTTGAATTCAAATAATCTTTAATAGTATACAAGAGTGCAAATCATTTGTAAATGGATTAATGCATGCATCTAAAAGATATACTTATATTTTAGTTATTAAATCTAGTTTTGATTTATAATTAAAATTAAGATATTTCTTGATATTCCTGAAAGCTAGTGGGAGTGATGTATTTATTTTCTTATTTCATGTATGTTGAATAACATATGGGAAGTAACATTCCATTAACATTAACATTATATGTTAAGACTAAGTTTGGAATGAAACTTCACATGGAAATTTAGGAAATAAAACCTTAAAATATATGTTTATTTGATTATAAACATAAGCGGTAAAATAACTGATTCTAAAAGAACATGATATTCTATTAGAAGAACTAGATAGAAACATATCTTTGAAAAGATATGACATGAACAAAATCTAAAGGTTGACAAAAGGATTATTCATGTACATCATGTTGCTTGTTGTATCATGCTTGGATACAAGATGATTGACAACATTAGTATCTAATTGGAAATTATTAGATAACTAAGTGTAATGGATATGGTTTAGAATTTACATCCTCAGCCTGGATTTTCTCAAAAAAAAAAAAAAAAAATCTAAATATGAACCATATGGCAAGTTATTGCTTGATTGATATAGTGTTCAAATCTTGAAGGATTTGAAAATATAAAAACATTACACGATGAATGTTAAAGTTTACGGAACTTTAAAAGAGCATATTGTTGTTTGGATACAATGATGCTAGTAAGATTGAGATGACACTCAATACTAGTCATGGTGGGAGCTAATCCTTATTAGGAAACCATGTATACTAGTTGTGCTCAATATGAGCATAGTTGCATTATACATAAAGAATTAGAATACTTTAACTACAAAGGTTTGGTAGTTTAATTGTCATAAATTCGTGCATGAGGATGTCACGCATTTTATGAAGTATGTGTCAATATCTAGATAGATGAATGAACACATACAAGAATTTCATTATTGAAATAAGTATTCTCAAAATTCCGATAGATCAAATTAGTTGATTTATGCCTTGTCAACAAGTATGTGGAACATGACTTGTGGCATAATTCATTAATGAAGATTGTCATGCATTGATCTAGTTAGTATTTGGATAAGGGACGTGTAAACAATTATTATTTTAATGAAATAAAGTGCGGATAGCGTTTATTCTCATTATTAATATTTGTGTCCTATATTTGCATGTTTAAATCCATGAGTAAAATTATTATATTTTATTCTAAATAGTCCGTTGTCAATTAATAATATGGGAATATTATTGAACTAAGACAAATGTGAGAATTGGTAGAATGGACTGTAGGTTGAGACACCAATGTCACATGATATTCAATATTGAATAAATTGAATATAGGACTTATCCCAACCACATGATTATACTTTATGGATCGTCGTCATCAAGTATATCATGAATATTTATCCTCAGACTTGAGATGACAGATAATTGCCAAGGATGTAGCTTATTTTCTGTAAGGTGGTCTAACGCTAACCGTAAAAGGTAGTTATAAGGGCTATTTTCGGAAATGATGCGAAGTTCGAGGGTTATGCTCGCAGTCAATAAAGGATTTGTTCCTTCAACTTTGTGTTGAAGTTTAATACTGCTTGGCCACTCGTAGGATTGACAAGATGTTTGCGTGGCCACGCCCAAAGTCTATCTGGAAGACGTTCAGATGTTTTGGTAATCTTGTTCAATTACGTATAAACGAGAAACTAATGTTAATTATGGAATGACCAAGATCCATATCCAAATTAACGCGGTATTAGTAACAAAATGATAAGTATGATGATAATATCATCACGTGGTTTTTCCAGGAGAACCACAACTCGGATCGAGCTGGGGGCATTGAGAAGGTTAAGCTAGACTGACCCATGTCATTACTATATTAATGAATATCCAAGTGGGAGCTGTTAGAGTTTATGGATTATTTATTAATATTTGTATGTCCGGTTTCGAACCCGAGACTTCGGGATTGCACACATTACGTATGAGTCTCAATGTATTAATAATTAATATAATTATTTATGATTAATTATTAAATCACAAATATTCACATGATCGAACTAGGAAAGTGGAAGGGGGTTAAGTGTTGATTTATGAAACATGAGGAGGTGAAAAATAAAACTTGGAGAACAAGTTTTATTGCTATAAAAGCCTCTTGTTTTATGAGAATCGGATGACACATTTTTTATCCCTAAAACCGATTGACTTATTCAATCGATTATTTATTCCTGTTCCACCCAATGATATACACAGTAAAGAAGATGACAAAGAGTACGATTTATACATTGGATAGATATATGTACAGTGCATTGTCTAAAAGATTTAATGTCTAATAGACATGTGTATCGTACCATATAGTCTATTTGTGACATGTTGCGTGTGAATATGTGTAGCATATTCATGACCCTCTTTTATCTTTTTATTAGTGGTTTCGATCATGTATTATCTAGAACATCAAACCCTAGGTGTTGTGATGTTTTATTTGTGATACATGAACCTAGCTTTTCACATTGAAACGCTACTAATACGTGTGTACAGGAACGAGTGACAAGCTTACTTTAGCTTGTGATCTTGGAAGTGTTACTTACCCTTGTCGATCCACATATAAATCCTATTAGGGTTTATTACTTGTTCTTGTTCAAGAGATTCCTTGTTCTTGCTAGGAATCATTAAGGTACGTGTCTTATTTAATTTAATTAATTACATGTTCTTGTAGATCTATTCCGCTGCGTGCTTTTGATGATAGTATGTGTTTATGATTTATTTATAGTTCACATATTCCAACACATCTTTGTTAAAGAATCGGCCTACCTGTGTAACATAAAGATGAAAAAGCTCACTCGTTTTTCGTGTTCAGTTTTGAAAACGGTAATAATCTACGATAATAGTCAGTTTAGACACTACCTCAAAGACAATATGAAATACAATTCATGAATGACTTAGTGGTCCGTTGAGAGTGTGTGGCTATATTGAGAAACATGATCGTATTTGCAAAGTTTGCTTCTTCGAAATCAGTTCAGGCAAAGGCTAACTCGGCAACTTGCAGCAGGTGGGTATTGGACATAAACTTGCACCAAATATTCTCATGTCTTCCAACTGCTAAAATCCCGACAGAAGTTACGTCTTGAAATGACTAATAGCATGGTTTTCATTTGTTCTCCCATTGATGCATTTACGGTAGGTTCAAATCAATATCGGGACAAAATGTAGTTTATGAAAGTTTAACGATCGAAAATAAAAGAATAAGCATTTTTCTAAGTCACCTAGTGCCAAACAACTTATACTTTTTAGCGTGAGTTTAAAAAAATAGAAAAAAAAGTGTAAAACGTCTAATATTTCCTATAAATTATGGTTTTTTTTTTTTTTTTTTTTTTTTAAATATGAACTGGAACATGAAATCGGCTAATTGTCAATACACCACATAAATATGAACTTTGTTGATGATGAACTTGCTTGCACTTGTTAAAACACCATGTTACAACTCAATATAAATACCAAAATACCTAAACTTACATATGTTTTACTTGGGTTTCAAAACCTTTAACTTGGGATGTATTCGCATTTCGCAAGCTAGTTTGCTTACCGGAGGTTTAGGAGCGCATTCTTAATAACCAATTCATGAGTACAAGTAACCCACCAGCCCACCCCTCAGTTATTTAAAGGTTTAAACAATATTTAAATCATAATTAATCATTCAAACAATCCATACTTTTCTCTTTTACAACCATCTCAAATATATTAATGTCTATATAATGATTGATTTTGCTTTACAAGTTGATACACTTGTGGATGTTTTTGGAAGTGCAGACATTGTTCCGAATTTCCCATAATCTATGCAACATTGACGTAAACAAAAAACAAAACAATGATAGCTTGTAATTTTGTAACTTTATGCATGAGTTTTGTGTAAATAACAATGTTCGAAAAAAAAAAAGTTCATGTTAGACTATTAGTTGTATCCTAGTTGGCATCTTTATCGTGATTAGTTGTCATTAGTAGGTAATTATCTATTTACCCAAAATAACTCTTGTACTACCCCTATATGTATCCTATCCTCTTGTATGGAATGCAATCAATCAATTCAACCTTATCATTCTTATCGTGTATACTTACATGGTATCAGAGGGTAACGATCTTTTAAAACCCTAAAACAGTGGCCACTCTAATTTTTTCGGCCGTCGGCTCGGCGGTCCAAAGCACAAATATCCTTATCTCCATCGTGTGTTACCACCGTCGTTGTTCTCGTTTCTTCTTCAACCTATAATCTTTTTTACACAAAGCCAAACCATGCTGGTGTGTACGATGTAGCATTCAGTTAATTTATCCTTGAAGTGATGAAACTTTCTTCTCTTTTCTTGATAATCTCCCCAAATAAAATAAAATGTTTCAAAGCGTTGCAAGTTTTTGTCATAATATTCTTTTTAATAATCAAATGAGAGTCCATGTTTTGATATTATGTATCTTTATATTACTATGGTCTTTTCTTTCTTTAAATAATAATAATAATAATAATAAATTGGTGGATCTTTATGTTTTTCTAGGGAAAAACACGCCCCGTGTTTGGAAGGTTCTTTGGGGATGAAGTTTTAGAACCAACTTTCGTTCTCTCATCTTTCGTTTGATGTTCGTGCATGAGTTTTAGTTGTAATTCCCGTTTGTTTTAGTTGTAGGGGATACTTTAGATTATCCCGTTTGTTTTAGTTGTAGGGGATACTTTGGGTTATCCCGTTTGGTTAGGATATTTTGATTTATCCTGTTTGGTAAGGGATACTTTGGTTTATCCTATTTGGTCAGGATACTTTGGTTTATCCTGTGTGGTACGGATACTTCGGTTTATCCGGTTTGTTGCCTGCTGCTGAAGATGTGCTTCCGCTTGCGGTCGAATGTCTTCCTCAACAATTATTTATTTGCTTTAATTTATTGTTTATTAGCTTTTAATCTCCAGTCCGAGCTTTCGCGATTTCGCCGCTCGGATTGCGGGGGAGTGTTAGACTATTAGTTGTATCCTAGTAGGCATCCTTATCGTGATTAGTTGTCATTAGTTGGTAATTATCTATTTACCCAAAATAACTCTTGTACTACCTCTATATGTATCATATCCTCTTGTATGGAATGCAATCAATCAATTCAACCTTATCATTCTTATCGTGTATACTTACATGGTATTAGAGGGTAACGATCCTCTAAAACCCTAAAACAGCCGCCACTCTAATTTTTTCGGCCGTCGGCTTCAGTCGGCGGTCCGAAGCATGAATATCCGTATCTCCATCGTGTGTTACTTATTAGTTTTATGGACATTATTTTAGTAGTGGTATGTTAGGATCGAACTCGAGATCACGGGATTGCACACTTTACGTATGAGAGTTAAAGTTTAATAATTAAATGTAAAAGGTTATGTTTAATTATTAATTACACAAAACGTCTAACGACCGTTAGTATTTAACGAATAATGACTAACGACCGTTAACTAATAAAAGAAAAGTATTGTGTATGAATAATTGGCAAGTCAAGAAAGTTTCGGAAGCCCTCTTTGGGCTTGTGGCCGATCGGCAAGGGATAGGGTTTCCTATTCCTTGTCTAACTTGAGCTCCAAGTTTCACACACTATATAAACAAGGTTAAGGGTTCAATGTTTGTATCTCTTGTGCACACACACATAACCCTAAACTTGTTTTTCTTTTTTCTTGTTCTTGGCCAATCGACAAACACCCTCTACAAAGGGACAATTGGTTTTGTTTGCTAAAACAAAGTGTTTGGTTTAGTTTTGTGTTCTAAAACTAGCATTACTTTAATTCGTTATAGTACGTGTGTACAAGAACGTGAATCAAACACACTATTGTTTGATTCTTGGATTGAATTACAAAAGGGTAAGGGGTAATTCCAATAATCCACATAAACCCTAATTAGGGTTCATAAAGTTGATTGCTTGAAATTAGATTCTTGTTTGGCTAGAATCTTAAGGTACGCATACTTTTACGTTTGGTTAATTAATTATGCATTATATGTTCCTACTCGCTTCCGCTATTACTTTGATGCTTTATGTGTTTTATTTATGCTTGTCATGATATTAAAATTCCAACAGTGGCATCACGAGCCTTGGATAATGTGTAATTAATTACCAAAACACATAAAAACGAATCTTGAATTGTGTTTTATATTGTTAGTCGATTTTTAGGGTTATAAATTTTCGAACCCTGATTTTTTTTAATAGGGTCGATTGCCTTATTATTAATTTTAGGGTTTGTGTTTTAATTTAATTTGTTTAGAAACCCTAGATTAACATGTTTATGTGTTTAGTATGCGATCTTGTGGCAACTTGATAATTGTTATGTAGAATCCATGAAAACGTGCATGTCTAGCATGGATTTATAGTTGTGATAATTTAATTTGTTTAAATTTGCTATATCATTAATGGTTAAGTTTTACACATGTAATTTAATTGATAGATGTCGAATTGGGGAAGACTCCAATATATTAAGTAATCAATTACATGCTATGTTGTGTATATTTAATTATGGCTTACGCAATTGATTCGTCTATGCATGTGGTTCACTTCCTTTGAAGTGAGGGCCTTAGTTGAATATATACAATATAAACCTATAATTGATTATTAATAGGTTTTATCGAATTAGTTTGCATGTGGCTACATGTTTTTACACATATTAATTGTTATGTTATGTGTGTTTATTTAGTTGTGTTATTTTTTATTATTACTTGATTGTTTATTTGTGTTTTGACATGTTTATAAACAAAGGGTAATTTTGAATAGAAAAATAATATGGACTAAATAATGCTGAAACAATGAATTGCTTTAGAAGAGTTAAATTTTCAAAAGTTTAATTGATGATGAGTTTTGTACCAATAGTAAGAACGGCTCACCCAATTGTGACAAACTATAAGAGGGGTATAAGGAGGATTGACATTAAATTGTCAAACAGAAAGAAACGGGTTTTTAATTGGCTTTTATAGCAGACCTTAGTTTCTCCGCTCCTTTGTACGTCAAATTGGAGCTACCAAGTACGACTATTTTTTATGTACAAAATCATCTTAAGGGTGAATTAGCTTTAATTCCATGCGCCACTTTGTGGTAATTATCTGAAACACTAAGTCTTTGGACTTATGCAAAAGTACGATATAATGGACGATAATTAAAGGTAAATTATTTGATTGGTAAACCCAATACCTCAGTCAAAACTTTGTTAATTTAATCTTAGTGAATTGGTTAATAAAAAGGTTTTTATTAAAACTTATGATACGAAGTTGAATGCATGCTTCTTCGTACATATTTTTGATTATACACATAAAAAACTAGTACCCTTAAAATTAAGTTGATGCCATCTAATTAAAAGAACACTTGAAGTTATGATTTACGTCATGTGAGAGCTTGGACTAGATTGCAATGGAAAGGTAAATTCATACTTTCATTACTAGCAGATCAACTGATGTAATAGAACTATGTTAATTTGCAGTTTTTTTAAATTAGACGACTTAATTGAGTTGTAAGTGAGAGCTTGAACTCAAGGCATAAGATGGGAATAAAACAGGCTTACATTGCAATATTGTTTGGCAATGTAAATTCCATAAAGATCTAGGAATTGAAAATTGTTTGTCAATTATTGTTCGACAATTACCTTGTTGAATACTTTCATTACTAGCAGATCAACTGATGTAATGAAATTATGACGATTAGGATCCTAGCTTTAAGAAAATTATATGGTTTATATGAATATTAACCAATGGGTATTTAATTTTCTTAAAAATTGTATTACCGAAAATACTAAAATTGAATTTTGTAAATTCTTTTAAATGTATTAATGCAACATAAAACCGTAAACATGGGATATTCTTTTATTGGTAAATTGATCTACACCCATAAGGGGTTATGGCTAGAGTCAACTTTACTAAAAGAATAAACCTAGTCTCCTTTCCATAAGAGAAGCATGAGACTTAATCATATTCCTTTTCATGAATGAGAAAGGTATGATAGGAACATTAGAATTGTCTAAATTCTAAATACATAACTCATAGCAAACTTTAAATAGTTAAGAGAATTGCACATTTTCTGAGTTATTAAATTAGAAGCTAGGCTAATTATCGCAAATTGGTAAAAGGCCAACTAGCATTATTTATCTAGTTATTTTGTTTTGACCATTTAAAGGTGCTACATACCATTATGGGGATGGTAGACCTATTAAGGAAGAAATTGCACGCCCAAATTTTCAAGTTAATTGCATTGATGGATAGTCCATCATTTACAAAGTAGAATACATTCTTTTAGTACCTAAGTAATTGTTACGTATGGGTTTTCTCAAAGATGTACGAAAGTAAATAGCACACTATTTTCTTTCACTGGTTAATGAAACACTTATGATGTTGTCAAATCCAGTGGAAACATTGTGTTCTTATTACTGAATAAGAAATTATTGCAATGATCTCTAATTCAGTGAGAGCTACAAGTTTTGTTATCTTGGTAGTAATCTACATTATCTTTTGAATGTCTCAAGATACATACTTTCCAAATATAGACACTAATATTTTCAAGGATAGTCATGTGTGTTTCCTTGTTATTTAAGTAGCTCTATATCTACTAGTTATGCTAATATCAATGACACAATCATATTGTTCAGATTAACAAACGCGTGTCGTGTTGTTTATCTGGTACATGATGTTGTTCCATGCACAAGTGGGAGAAATCTTTATTGTGTGCAAGGTACAACACATAGGAATATGGTTTAAAGATTTCTCTTGACTGCAAGGTAAGAGACTAACATTCTAATATGACTTATACACATCTAATTCAAGAAACACTTGGTGTTGCAATTTAGCATAAATGTGACCTTGACTAGATTACAACAACAAGGTGAATTTCCATGATTACGTGAGACCGTACATGGATAATTTACTGTTTGTAAATTAGACACCTATTAGAACATGTGTCAATATGATAACAAGACTACTTCAACTCTAATATTTATGTATTCTTGGAATGACATAAATAAATAAAGTAATCTAATACTACTTCAATTTGAATAGTTATGTATTCTTGGAATGACATAAATAAATGAAGTAATAAATTAGCTTGAAATTACTATTGAAACCAAATGGTGGTGTTCACAATTACTTTAGTTATACATGTTTATATATTCTTATAAACATGAAGTCTTTTAACTGTTACAAGACTTATAATAAAGTAAGACGTTAACTTGTTATATTTTTAAACAAGAAGACATTGAGTTGATTAATGATTTATAACGTATAGTGGGAATATATAACAGCTTATGTTTTCTTGAAACATGGACATGAAGTGACTTGGTGACCAAGTACTTGTGTTATAAAGCATGCAATTGGCTTGGGAATTGTATTATACCATTAAGTTGACTTAGTTGGAAAATAGATAAGCCAAATGAGTATATGTTTATCTTACATATTGTTAGATTGTCTCACAATATTAGTTCTAATGAAGTACCACAAGTTTGTGATGTGTTCAGTTAGGAGAATCAAACTTTATTGGTATTGTTTGATTAAAGATAACTATAATTTCTTTTCTTCCAAAAGTTATCAAGGTTAAGAATATTGAGTATGGATTGAACATACTTAATAAGACTCCAACCTAGAAGATTAATAAGGCACCATTATATTATGGAATGTGATGAATCACATTAAGTTTTAAAATTGAAGTTCTGAATTTGTTAAACAACTTATGAAGTAGGATATTAACAAATTAATGTAAGGAAATGTCAATGTGTATTTGTAATGTCCTAAAAGAGAACAATTTAGTGTTGCTCTACTCGCTAAGTATTTATAGATAGTCTATAAATTACAAAAAGTAAGTGGGAGTTTTATCTTAAAGGGATAAAATTACAAGATGCATAATCTTCTAAAACATACTAGTGAATATCATGATGAGGCTAGACATGTAAATGTTAAACCTCAAGATGATGGAATTTTCATTCATAAATCCGCAAGGATATCTCAGATATTTGATTAATATGCTGAGAATTATGAGTAACAGGATTATGGTAAACCTGATGATCATTATGATGCATTACCAAATATTGAATTAGGTAAATTACTCACTCTATGAATGAAAAGATGATGTCCATCAGGATAATCAATTTTGGAAATTTGGTTTATCTTGAACTCTATAGTTAGACTAGAGAATGAAAATGAGTTTCTTCAAGAGATGGAAAACCCTATAGTGGTTTAAATCTTTATGTAGAAATCATATGGACAATATTGTACACATATTTAATGTATGTCTTATGACAAGATTATTGAACACACTTAAGTAATTAACTGTGATTGAATATTCTTTCATAGGCACATTAAATATATTAAGATAATAATTGTCATACCTATTTTCATTAATATGAAAAATGACAATGGAATATCAAAACTCTTTCTTGAGTGATTACTTAAGCGAAGAAGGTAAGTAATCGAAAGGATTTTTAAATTCATAATAATCTTTGGAAGTGTACAAAGTGCAATTGTAACACCCCCATCAGAGAACGGGTCAAATGTCACATTTATGGCATCAAACAGAACGTACGCAAGCGGAAGACTTTAATAATACAATGTTTACAAAGGTATTCTAAGGAAAAGATAAGGTACCTAATATGAACATTACAACTTCCATACTAAAATACAAACTAAGTCCAAAAGAAAAACTTTAAATGCATCTCTAATCCATGGGAAGCTATCAAGGTGTTTCACTAAGAGCTCCTAAGCACTCGTCACTCGAATCCCAACCTCCCTCTTAGAACCTGCCGCAGGAAAAGAAAATGCTGTTGAGCTTAAAAAGCCCAGTGAATAGATATATATAATGAAATGTAATAAGCAAACGAATGAACGAAACGAAACTAAGGAAACCTGCTGAACAATATACCATAAGTCATGAGAAAATAAATGAATGAATAAGGAATAAGAAATAACAAAGGAATGCCCACGAGTCCTAAATAGATATGTCTAGACATGATACATGAATAGACCTAAAACAGATAAACATAATCATAATCATAATCATAGCAAAGTGTACATGGAGTAGCTAGCTCGCAATGTACCAGAAGTGAAATGGGGTGTATAGCACACACACAATCCATTCACCAAATAACTGAACTGAACAAAGTACCTAGGATGCATCCATACGCTCCCTGCAAAACAGATATACATATACAAGTTCGAGACTGTGCATACGTACGTTAATATAATAATAAATATGGCGGCCATGGTTGCTATATAGCATAAGTGGGAATGCTGTGGACTAAATCCCACCTTCACAGATAGTGTCAATACCATTGGTGCATCAATGGCACGGCCATGGACTCCCCATGACTGGCTACAAATATGGGCAACATAATAGACATAGTATATGCAATCTAATGATAAAGGATAATTATAAATTATCCAACTCAGATAATAGCTATATGAATAGAATATAGTATGAAACGAATAACTAAATAGATACGGATCAAAGCATAACAAATATCAGGAAACAATGAGTCATGGAAAATCTTTAAGGAATAGATAGAGTACAAATAGGTTAAGTAATTATGAAAATCATTTAAATACTGTTTTCATAAACGTATTCTTTTAAAAGCAGTTTTCATAAAAAGTCATTAAACCTTCACATAAAAGTGGTATCGCCTCAGTTTCATAGCAATCATTTTAAAGCAGTTTTTCTCAAAACATTATCATGATATATTCAAGAGAGGTTTTCACACGAAGCTATAATATTAAATGGGCTACAAAGTATCAAAGGGTTCTAATACGACTATTGAAGTCACAAGAGGGAACGGATGAATCAAACCATATCAGACAGAATAACCAAACGAATATCAAATGAATCATAACTCAGAATAGCAAATATCAAGGAATCAAAAGTCATGAGATACCCTTACTGAAAAAGGGTGGAATATCTTTACCTCAACGCGAATGAAAAGAAAGCAAACGAATGAATGAACACAAGGAAACAACGATCTACACGAATTAAGGATCATTTAATACTTATATGTTCATTTCATAAGTTACAAATGGTTTTAATGATTTATACTTATAGTTATACTCATAACTTATTTTAGGTTTATTTTACAAATATGGGTCAGTTTCTTATGAATTTTAAGACACATCAAATTAACTCCAGAGACTCTCCTATTTTTTTCCTGTGGTTCCCACATGAGTTAAGTAATTACTCAAAATTTTGTAAATTTTATTAATAAGTGTAAGTACCCCTTTAAAATTCATCTTTCCAGACCTACCCAGAAAATAACTAGACAGACACCCAGAAAGTTTGCCCTTGACTAACCCATTTCGACACTTCAGAAAAATCCACCAAAATTCCAGGAAGTCCACATATCCTAAATATTACCCTTGTCGATTTATAGCTCTTAACCCCTCACGGTTTGGAAACTAAAATTCAAAAACACCAGCTGAATTTTCAGACTCCTAAACTCAGGATTGACACTTAATCTTCCAAAATTCAAAAGACTACTCTCCCCACCTCTAACGACTACCAAATTTGATATACAGCAAGTATACTTCATGAACTCAGTTTTAGACTAAAAAATTATGCAAAAACATATTGGTATCATTAATTTAGACACTCATCAATCCAACCCAAATTCTGGACAGCTTGCAACTATATGTTTAACGAGACCAAACCCTTCACAAAATGACCAAACGTTTAACCAAACCAACACTATGACTTCTTAACCATTTAATTCAGATTATAACATGTTTTTAAGGACATAATACGACCCACACAAATCATCCACACAATCACACACACACGACACCAATTTAACGAAACAAGTATACCTATATCGAGATCAAACAATCACCTATGTCTAACCCCTTTTAGATTCGATTACAAAACATGTTTCATAGGTTATATTAGCCAAGATTACACATGTTTACAGCCCCTAAGATCGACATACATATCATACACACACACACACGAATTAACGAGACACAAGACCACATAAAATGACACAAAACCAAACCCTAATCCATCTCATTAATTATGTACGCCCCATTATTAATTATTCTAGGGTTACCAATTTATTAAGCCATATTAATCATGTACTTAATGCTCACATACAGGTTTTAAATGAATTTAATTAGGGCTAGAATCAAGCTAGGTCAAATAGAACATGAAAACAAAAATCAAGATTATCAAAACTTCTATGATTTTATATGGCGTAACATCTTTTATATGTATATGTATCTCGAATGATTGCATGATCAGAAGGTTATGACTTAGATTAGGAAGATACCTTTAGGGCTGAAACAAAAGAGATCAAAAGGAAGAACCACACAAGCCCTAGCCACCAACGAACAATTCATCAAGCTGTTACATCCTTCGTCCTTTGATCTTTGCAGCAACAAACGAATAGGTTTTGGTCTTATTGTTTCTGAATCGGTTTAGAGGATATGGAGATGAATGTTATACGATTTTGTTAAATGGTTGTGAGAAGAAAACGTGTGAATTGAAATAGGAATGTCGTGTTTCATGAATTAGGAAATAGGGTAAGATATGTGTCATACGTATCCTCTAAAACGATATAGATGATTTGGTCTCATTAAAAGGGAATATACACATTTATTTGTTCTTATCTTCTTGTAGCTTTTTTTTTATTAATTTTTTTATTTTTTTATTTTATATAAAACATGTATATTAGAGGAGGGGGAACCGGATTTGGACTAGGTTTAGAAAGGAAATTGTAACAAATTTGACTAAGTTGGTTAATCATAGGTTTATTATTAATAACATGTAATTATTACATAAAATATAGTTTTAAATGTAATTAACTTAATATCAAACTTAGGTTAAAAATTCAAATTAGACGTAAAAATATGAAACCAGAATTTAGGATTTTACAGCAATAATTCATGTATGAATTAATGCATGCATCTAGGAGATAATTCTTATGTTTAAATATTAAATTCAAGTTTTGAATTGATAATTAAAATAAGATAAATCCTAAGTATTCTTGAAAGCTAATGGGAGTATTATGTTTATTTTCTTAAATCATATATGTTGTATAACATATAGGAAGCAACATTCCATATAAGTTAATTGTTAAGACTTAATTTGGAATAAAACTTCACATAAAAAATTTAGGAAGAAAAACGTATAACCTTGTAATATATGTTTATTATTATAAACATATGCGGTAAATAAATCTAATAGAACATGATATATATCATTTAGATAATCTAAATGGATACGAATCTTTTGGAAAGATAGAATATGAACAATATCTAAGTATGACTCGAAGATTTTTCATGAACATCATGTTACATAAATGAATTGTTATAAAATGTTATGACAATGTTGATATTTAATTGAAAGTTATTAGATAACTAGTGTAATGATTATTCTAATGGAATATGTTTGGATATAGAATTACATCCTCAGCCTGGAACAGCTTCCAGATTCTATAGATGAACAATTTGTCAATTGTTGTGCAAATTGTCATAGCCAACAAACTTGAAAGTTTGGAAGGCATCAAACATTACACTATAAATATTCAAGTTTACGGAACTTTAAAGAGCATATTGTTGTTTGATGCTGGTTTAATTGAGATGACACTCAATACTAGTCATGGTAGGATTTCATCCTTGGCCATGTGAACTAGTTGTGCTCACTAAGAGCATAGTTGCATTATATATTAAAAGAATAAGAATACTTTAAACTTTAAAAGTGTTTGAAAGTTTGATAATTATAAATTGGTGATTGAGGTTGTCACACACTTTATGAAATATTATGTGGCAATATCAAATTATTTGAATGCACACATACAAGAACTTCACCAGTTGAATTCTTGAAATAAGTATTCTCAAAATTCTGATAGATCAAAGTAGGTTGATTTATGTCTTGTCAACAAGTATGATTGTCATAGCTTGAGACATAATTCATCAACTAGAATTTTCATGCATTGATCTATTTAGTATTTGGATAGAGGATGTTAAGTGTTTATTATTTGCAATGAATTTAAGTACTTGGTACGTTTATTTTCATTAATAATAAATTGTGTCCTATATTTGCATGTTTAATCCATGAATAATTTAGTTATTCTAAATCGTCCGTTGTCAATTAATGATATGGGAATATCATTAAATTAAGACAAATGAGAGTTTTGATATAATATACTTGAAAGTATATTGATGCGTAGTCATACAAAATTCACATGATATTTAATGAATTGAATATAGGACTTATCCCAAACTACATGATGTTACTTTATGGATATTGTTAATAAGTAAATCATGAATAGTTATCCTCAGACTTGAGATACCAGATAACTGTTATGAATGTAGTGCATTCTGTGGAACAATTTAACGCTACACGTAACTGGTAGTTATAAGGATTATTTTCGGAATTGTTACAAAATTCATGGGTTATGCTTGTAGTCAAGATAGAATTTGTTCCTTCAAATTTATTTTGGAGTTTAATACTGCTGGGCCCCTCGTAGGGTTGACAAGATGTTTGTGTGGCAACGCCCAAGATCTCCCCTGAATATGTTCAGAAGATTTGGTAATCTTGCTCAATCACAAACAACGAGAAACAGAATAGTTGAATAAAGAATGACTTAAATCCATATCTTTATTTAACGTGGTATTAGTGAGAAAAGCATAATAATAATGATGAATCATTAAAGGTTTTTTCAGGAGACCTACTCGAGTTGTACTAGAGGCATCGAAGTGTTGCTAGACGCTAACCGATGTGATTACACTATTAAAATATGTCCAAGTGGGAGCTGTTAGTTTTATGGACATTATTTTAGTAGTCGTATGTTAGGATCGAACTCGAGATCACGGGATTGCACACTTTACGTATGAGAGTTAAAGTTTTGTGATTAAATGTAAAAGGTTATGTTTAATTATTAATTACACAAAACTTCTAAAGACCGTTAGTATTTAACGAATAATGACTAACGACCGTTAACTAATAAAAGTAAAGTATTGTGTATGACTAATTGGCAAGTCAAGAAAGTTTCGGAAGCCCTCTATGGGCTTGTGGCCGATCGGCAAGGGATAGGGTTTCCTATTCCTTGTCTAACTTGAGCTCCAAGTTTCACACACTATATAAACAAGGTTAAGGGTTCAATGTTTGTATCTCTTGTGCACACACACATAACCCTACACTTGTTTTTCTTTTTTGTTGCTCTTGGCCGATTGACAAACATCCTCTACAAAGGGACGGTCGGTTTTGTTTGCTAAAACAAAGTGTTTGGTTTAGTTTTGTGTTCTAAAACTAGCATTACTTTAATTCGTTATAGTACGTGTGTACAAGAACGTGAATCAAACGCACTATTGTTTGATTATTGGATTGAATTATAAAATGGTAAGGGGTAATTCCAATAATCCACATAAACCCTAATTAGGGTTCATAAAGTTTATTGCTTGGAATTAGATTCTTGTTTGGCTAGAATCTTAAGGTACGCATACTTTTACGTTTGGTTAATTAATTATGCATTATATGTTCCTACTCGCTTCTACTATTACTTTTATGCTTTATGTGTTTTATTTATGCTTGTTATGATATTAAAATTCCAACATTACTACGTCGTTGTTCTCGTTTCTTCTTCAACCTATAATCTTTTTACACATAGCCAAACCATGCTGGTAACCATTTTGGTGTGTACGATGTAGCATTCTGTTAATTTATCCTTGAAGTGATGAAACTTTCTTTTCATTTTTTGTTAATCTTCCCAAATAAAATAAAATGTTTCAAAGCGTTGCAAGTTTTTGTCATAATATTCTTTTTAATAATCAAATGAGAGTCCATGTTTTGATATAACGTATCTTTATATTACTATGGTGTTTTCTTTCTTTAAATAATAATAATAATAATAATAATAATAATAATAATAATAATAATAATAATAATAATAATAATAATACTAAATAAAAAAATTTGTGGATCTTTATATTTTTCTAGGGAAAAACACGCCCCGTTTGTTTGGAAGGTTCTTTGGGGGTTGAAGTTTTAGAACCAACTTTCGTTCTCTCATCTTTCGTTTGATGTTAGTGCATGAGTTTTAGTTGTAATTCTCATTTGTTTTAGTTGTAGGGGATACTTTGGGTTATCCCGTTTGTTTTAGTTGTAGGAGATACTTTGGGTTATCCCGTTTGGTCAGGATAATTTGATTTATCTTGTTTGGTAAGGGATACTTTGGTTTATCCCATTTGGTCAGCATACTTTGGTTTATCCTGTGTGATACGGATACTTTGGTTTATCCGGTTTGTTGCCTGCTGCTGAAGATGTGCTTCCGCTTGCTGTCGAATGTCTTCATCAACAATTATTTATTTGCTTTAATTTATTGTTTATTAGCTTTTAATCTCCAGTCCGAGCTTTCGCGATTTCGCCGCTCAGACTGCGGGGGAGTGTTAGACTATTAGTTGTATCCTAGTAGGCATCCTTATCGTGATTAGTTGTCATTAGTAGGTAATTATCTATTTACCCAAAATAACTCTTGTACTACCCCTATATGTATCATATCCTCTTGTATGGAATGCAATCAATCAATTCAACCTTATCATTCTTGTCATGTATACTTACAGTTCAGTTGTGCCATCATACTTAATTCAGGGCATTCAAGAATTTCAACCAATGTTCGTCATGCCCAACTTGACACAATATGACATTGTTCTATGGCTTTGATATATGGTTCAGTCTTGGTCAAGTATCACATATGAGGATAAAACAAGATGTTGCTTATACTAGTTTAAGCTTAATTCGAAATCAAAATAGAGCTCATGTTAAGTGGTAAAGTTGAACTTCGTATATGTCTTTCCCTTTCATTCTCAACTTCGTAACTTTACATTTCAAAGAAATATGTTTTATGAATGCTCATAGTATGAATAAAAATACACATTAGCTTCCATAAGCTAAGGCCTAAGTGTACTACATATAGATTATCAAATGTATCATATATGATATTACACTTGTTTTGTGGTGGATTTGGTGGTGATTGTTAGTTTTAATGGACAAATATTAATGTGTGTATGTCTAGAATCGAACTCGGGACCACGGGATTACACACATTACGTATGAGGAATTAATGTATAATAATTAATATATAAACCGTTGTGTATTTAATTATTGAAACACAAAAATAACGACTAACGGACGTTAAGTAGTTTACGGGAATTGACTAATGATCGTTAGAAAATAAGAGAAGGACTATAGATGAAATTAGAGAAACAAGAAGCTTCCGGAATCCCTTAGGGATTGCATGGCCGGTCGTGTATGGGCTTGGAAACCCATTCCATAGCCAACTTGTTCTCCAAGATTTGCACTCTATAAATACAATGCTAGGGTTATTCATTCTTTACTTCTTGTGCACTAGTTATAACCCTAAAACCTTTTCTTCTTATCTTTTGTTTTGGTCGATCGAATTAAACCCTAATAGGGTCGATCCACCTTGTTTTTATAAACAAACTTGTTTGGTTTATTTTGTGTTTTCAATATCTAGCAATCTCATTAATTCGATTTTAGTACGTGTGTACAAGAATGTGGTATTAACTCACTATAGTTAATATCTTGGATTGAATTATAAAACGGTAAGGGGTAATTCGTTAATCCAATTATAAATCCTAATTAGGGTTCTTGATCTTGATTGAAGGATTATTGAAGTTGATTCTTGTTTAGCTAGAATCAAAGGTACGTTTGCTTTATTATTCGGTTAATTCTTTATGTGTTAAAATAGATCCTACGCTTCCGCATGTGTATGATGATTATATGTTTAATATATGAACTTGTCATGTTTATTAAATTCTAACAGTGGCATCATGAGCCGTTTTAACATGTAATAAATTACCGAAACACATAAAAAAAAACGAATCTCGGATTAGGTTTTCATGTTGTCGATTTTTTAGGGTTTAAAAAATCAAAACCCTAATTTTTTTAGGGGGGGGGGCGATGCCCTTATAATTAAAAATTAGTTTTGTAGTTTTGAAACCCTAAAATTGTAACATGTTTATGTGGTTAAAGTTGCGTTCCTTGTGACTTGCATTAATCCATGATGAAACATGCATGTTTATCATGGATTAGATTTGATTAATTGTTAAGTTGATATACACATGTAATTATGATAGATCTAAAATTGGGGAAGACCTCAATTAATTATATTAATGAATCTATTATGTGCAATTTGGTATATGTTTGCTAAGACTAACGCAATCGATACGTCGATGCATGTGGCTCACCTACCATTGTAGGTGATAGTCTTAGTTAAATATATGCATAATGAAACATAGAAAGATTGTTAATAGGTTTTATCAACAAGTTTGCATGTGGCTATTTGATACATAAATTAATTGTTAAGATTATGTGTGCTTATTTAGTTGTTTATTTTTATTAATTACTTTAATTTTTTTTTTAATTGTATGACACGTTGTAAGCAAAAAAGGGCAATTTTTGAATAGAAAATAAATCGACTAAATAACTATAAAACTTGTTGTAATAAATTATGGATCTTGCAAAGTCTTATGTGCCGATAGTGGTTCGCTTCGCACGGTAATTTGCTCTCAGGCGAGACTAGCAAGATTATAGTTTATTTTCTTGAAAAGATCGTATTATCGAAAATACTAAAATTGAATTTTGTAAATTCTTTTAATGTATTAATGCAACGTTAAACCGTAAACATGAGACATTCTTTTATTGGTAAATTGATCTACACCCGTAGGGGTTTTGGCTAGAGTCAACTTTACTAAAAGAATAAACCTAGTCTCCTTTCTTTGAGAGAAGAGTGAGACTTAATCCTATTCTTTTTCATGAATGAGAAAGGTAATATAGGAAAATTAGAATTGTCTAAATTCTAAGAAATAACTCATAACAAACTTTAATAGTTAAGAAAATTGCACATTTTCTGAGTTATTAAATTAGAAGCTAGATTAATTACCGCAAAATTGGTAAAAGGCAAAGTAGCATAATGCTAGGATCCTGGACACACGATTAAGGTGCTTAAAAACTCTAACTTTGTGTGTATGATATGTTTTGTTAAAATGATTAAGTGCGCGGAATTTACTCAACCAAACTTAGAAGGTTGTGTATGTTATGGAAATGGAATTGTTATGTTTGTTAGTTAGCAATGAACACATAAAGATTATCACCAAACGATTCAATATTATTAAAGATAATAATACGAGTGATCTTGAGATATCACTAGGGTTACAACCTTGAATCTTATGTTTCTATCACTTGTGATATATTTTTGTTTGTTCTAACCTAACAGTTATATGTTCTTGCAAAATAACAATATGCATGGACACTTGACAACTCTCTTTCGTACTACACTAATATCACAACTAAGATCTCTTTTATAGTCAAAAGATCTTTACAAATTGCTTAAAGTCTTTAGCCGACTTACTTGGTTAACTTATCCTTTAGTGTCAGTACATAAGATACAACATGTATCTATGTATACAACTTGTTAACTAAGCACATGGAGTAAGATATTATCTACCGTATATTGTTGACCAAAATACAATAAATATCTTCTTCGATCTTATCCTTTCAGCAGCAGAGTGTTCACTATCAGCAGGAACCATCAGCAGAATCCATCAGCAGAGTCATTTATCACTATCAGCAGAATCCATCAGCAGAGTGAAATGTTCTATCAGCAGAATCAACATTATCAGCAGAAACCATTTGTACTAGCAGCAGAATTACACTTAGAGTATTTCTTGGATTAGAACCCGATATTAAACATCTTGAATATTTAATTCCCAACAATCCTCCCCTAAACATGTGAATCCTTTTAAACATGTTTCTGAATTAAATCTTGGATTGAAGATCTTTCAAACACTTATGTTCTTCAAGATTGAATATCTTCTCAGTAATTCATCTACTTTGCTCTTCTTTGACTTTAGCAATATCAAAACATATTGAACCAATCTTGGACTAAAAGATGGTGCAATTTCCTTGGATGGAGGAATTATAAGAGGCAATGATGCTGTGTATCTTGGATGCTTGTTTCAACAAGTGAAATCATCTAACCAGCATGTCTTTGAAGTGAAATTGAAACATTTCTTCGTTTGATCTAGATAGAACTTTCTCCTTTGGAATGTTCTTGTCATTTTCAACCTCCTCATCATCTTGTATGCTCTTGTCTTCTCCTTCCTTTTATTGGATTATCTTCCTTTTCTGGGCCATCATTTCCTCCCCTGAGATTGTTACCTCCCCTGAAGTAAATAACTTTTGTTTCCTCCCCTTGTTTGGAAGATCTCACTATGTACCTTTGACTGATCTATCAATGTGAACTTGTTGTCAGACAATATTGTACATGAAGCCATCAATTCCTTAAGAGTTTAAGTTACTGCCCTCATCACTTCTAGGTGTGTTAACTCCTATGAGAGGTGAATCAGTGGACATTTCGATTCATGATCCATCAATGGATGGTTTTTGTGAATCCTTGAAAATCCTTTTAAGAAATCATTTAACTTAGTAGTATGTTCATGATTTTAGAATTGAAAAAAAATAATACTACTTTCAACCATTTTGAAGAAATCAAGTGTATAACAGACACTTAATCAGCATTTCGGTTTAAAGCAACCTCTGGTTGTGTGAGAACCAATGTTTTTCAGTTATAAATAACTGCCTGTGTGCAGATAAACTCATTCAAAGAGCTTTCCTGACAGGGTTTCCAGCTCATAGTAATTGTTGCCTCTAACACAAGTGTTAAATTCACTTTTACTAGCTGTTCTTTCTATCAGATGTCCTCAGACTTGCACATTATACTTAAAAGTATAAAATGATAGAAAGTGAGTTGCATCAGTTACTATCTGATCAACTAAGTCATCAATTCAATGTGAAATAACATAACTAGATTTCAAGAAAGAAGTTTTAAGGAGCTTTAAAGTCCCAAACTCAGTCCATCATAAACCTATTATGGTCAGCAGCTAATATCTCAATTCTGCTGTTTCCATTTCACTTGAAAACATCCTTTGTGTTTACATATTCATACCTGAAATTGTTAGTCTAAAACCAAAAGAACAATGTATAAAGTACTTGTCTTACATTAGAATAATCATAAGACCAACTATATGAATAACACAATTTACTTTTGTACTAGCAGCACCTTGTGTGCTTAGCAGTACCTTATGATATATTAGCAGTACCTTATAAATCAGTAGCAACAACAAAAATTTATTTACAAAAACACATCATATTGAAAATTTAAAGATTAAGCATTCCAATACTTGCTACCAAGTACTGAAACCTTGAAACATCAAAAGCTTTTGTTAGCAGATCTGCAAAATTATGTTCTGAAGCAATTTTAAGAACTTGAATTAATCTTTTCTCATTGCAGTCTCTTATAAAGTGATGTCTAATTTCAATGTGTTTTGTTTTAGAATGTTGCACTGGATTTTTAATAACACAAATTGTACTACTATTATCAATGTGAATAACAGTGTTTAAGAAATTGTACCCATAATCAAGGAGTTGGTTTTGAAGCCATAGAACTTGACTAGAGCAACTTGCAGCAGCTATGTATTCAGCTTCAGTTGTTGAATTTGCCACACTTGTTTGCTTCTTACACTGCCATGAGACAAGTCTACACCCAAGGAATTGACATCCTCCAGTTGTTGACTTTCTGTCCAAGCTAGCACCAGCATAATCACTATCCGAATATGCTACCAAGTCAAAAGGAGATTCCTTTGAATACCATAGACCCAACCTTGGTTGACCCTTGAGATATCTAAAAATTCTCTTGACTGTCAGTTAAATGAGAAACCTTTGGAGTAACTTGAAATCTTGCACAAACACAAACAGGAAACATGATATCAGGTCTAGATGATGTAAGGTACATCAAAGAGCCTATCATAGATCTGTAATTGTGTACATCTACATTCTCTCCATCTTCATCTTTCAGAAGGTGCTTCTCAGAGTCCATTGGTGTGCTTGCTATTTTTGAATCAGCAAATTGAAATTTTCTAAGTATCTCTGCAACATATTTGTCTTGACTAATAAATATGCCTTCAGATGATTGCTTAACTTGCAAACCCAAAAAGAATGTAAGTTCTCCCATAGAACTCATCTGAAACTTATCTTTCATAAGCTTCTCAAATTCTAAACACATATCTTTCCTAGTAGATCCAAAGATAATGTCATCCACATACACCTGCACTAACAGAAGATCCTTCTTGTGCTGTTTGATGAACAGTGTCTGATCAATCTTTCCTCTTTGAAATCCATTTTCTAATAAGTAGGAAGCTAGTGTTGCATACCAAGCTCTTGGTGCCTGATGAAGGCCATATAGAGCTTTCACTACTCTGTACACTTTGTTTGGATGTAATGGATCAATGAAGCCTGGAGGTTGTGAAACATACACCTCTTCTCCAATTTCACCATATAAAAATACACTTTTGACATCCATTTGGTAGACTGTGAAGCCTAAAAATGAAGCATAAGCTAGAAACAGCCTAATTGCCTCAATCTTTGCTACTGGAGCATAAACTTCATCATAATCTATCCCTTCTTCTTGTGTGTACCCTTGCGCTACTAATCTAGCTTTGTTCTTGATCACAATTCCTCTTTCATCCCTTTTGTTCTTAAAAACCCATCTAGTGCCAATTACCTTCACACATGTAGGTAAATCAACTAGCACCCAAACTTTTTGAATCTTGAACTGAAGAAGCTCTTCTTGCATAGCCTCTAACCAGCTTGAATCATCTAGGGCTGTAAGAATATTCTTTGGTTCAGCTTGTGAGAGAAAACATACAAACAAACAAGAGTTTGAAAGCTCATGTTGTTTTGAAGCATAAAGGGCATCAAGAAGCCCTTGTTGGTCTGAAGACTTCAATTGTTGTCTTGTCTTCACACCTGACTGTATATCTCCAATCACATGATCCAGGGAATGAACTTTGTGAATTCTTGATTGTGGTGTAGTAGGAACTTGATAATTTGATGGAAGATTGTTGTAATCCACCTCATTATCTGAGAATTCTGCTTCTTTTGTTTCTGAAGGGCCAGCAGCAGAGTCATTTGGCCGAACAGCAGAATCAGTAAGCTTATCAGCAGAGTTATCAGCAGAAACAGATACACTACCAGCAGCAACAGAAATACTACCCGCAGAATCACTTTGTTGTTCCTGAGTTCCATATTCCTTACTTTCATCTTCAACACCTTCTTTAGCTTTACTAGAAGAAGATTCATCAGTTGTCGAAGTTGATTCCACAATTGAACTTTACCATATTGGCATTATCACATCATCTTGATCTTTCTCTAACTCTGCCTCATTTGTTGTATAAGAACCTGCAAAATCATTAGTTTCTGCAACAAAAGGCACATAATTCATTGAATTTGTTAGATACTCTAGATCAAATAGCCATTTTGGTCATTGACCTTCTACATTGGATTTGTTTTCTAAAAACTCCACATGTAGATTTTCTTCTACTATCTCTTTTCTTGTGTTGTAAACTCTAAAAGCTTTGCTATTAAGAGAATAACCAACAAAGAAACCTTCATCTGCCTTACCATCGAATTTTCCTAAATGGTCTAAGGTATTGAGAATTGTCACATGACATCCAAAAGGTCTAAGAAATCCTATTGCAGGAGTTCTACCATTAAAAAGTTCATATGATGTCTTATTGTGAGGCTGCACAACTAAAACTCTATTTTGAACATAACAAGCAGTGTTGACCGCCTCAGCCCAAAAATTTATTGGTAGCTTAGAATCAGCTAACATTGTTCTAGCAGCTTCAATTAGTGTTCTATTCTTTCTTTCAGCTATACCATTCTGTTGTGGTGTTCTAGCAACACTAAATTCTCTTCGAATACCTTTTTGTTTGCAGAAGTCATCCATAACTCTATTCTTAAACTCTGTCCCATTATCACATCTAATGACTTTTACTTTCTTGTTTACTTGATTTTCTATCTGTGTAATGAAGTCCTTAAGGATGCTTGATGTCTCATCCTTAGTGGCTAAAAAGAAAACCCATGTAAATCTACTATAGTCATCTGTAATAACTAGACAATATCTCTTATGCATTATGCTCATCACTGAAACAGGTCCAAATAAGTCCATATGTAGCATAAACAAAGACTGATTGATAGAGTTAAAAATATTGGGCTTACAAGTGGCTTTGTGTTGTTTGCCTTTTAGACAAGCAATGCATGTTTGATCATTTTCAAATCTTTTGTGAGGTAAACCTCTTACCAAACCATTCTTAACAATTTTATTTATGGTTTTGAAGTTAATATGACCAAGCCTTCTATGCCATTTCATTGATTCATCCAATGTGGCCTTTGCAACAAGACAAGTTAAATTCTTTTTAGGGATAATATTCTTCATGTCTACACTGTACATGTTGCCCTTTCTAGGAATTCTAAGAAGTACTTGACTTTCATCAGGCATCTTAAAATCAGGAGAAAGTACAAGACATTCAGTCTCACAGAAAAGAACATTATTCTTTTTGTCACACATTTGTGAAACACTAAAAAGATTATAATTTAGCTCTTTTACATAGTACACATCTTCAAAATCTAAATTTCCGGTTTTGATTGTACCTTTACCAGAATTTTGCCACGAACACCCCCTCCAAAGGTAACATATCCTCCATTGAAAGCTTCAAAATCTGAGAGATAAGACATGTTGCCTGTCATGTGCCTTGAACATCCACTATCTGAGTATCCTTGATCCTCTTCCTGATCATTTGAATGTTCCTGCACACAAATAAGAGTGTTAGTTTCTTTTGGGGATCCAAGCCATTACTGACTTGGATCTGCCTCTTGCATCAATGTAATTGAATCTTTTAAGAATAGTTGATGCAACATTGGATTTGAGAATCCAACATGCTGAGGCCTTAACAGCATTTGCCCTTTTTCCCTTATCAGCAGGAACTGATTGCTTAGCAGCAGAAACTGCTAACTTTTCAATTCTACCCTTTGGTCTCCAAATTTGTTTATGGACCACTGATTTTGATTGAATGGGACTTAGAACAGTTGTAGGTGCAGGTTTGAAAAATGTTTTTGCACCCTTAGCTGTTGATTTCGGGTTAATAGTCATAAATGGTCGAGCAGCAGGAACAAATTTTCTAGCAGCATGATCATTTGGTCTATCAGCAAGATCAGATTTTGAGATAGACTTGTTTTTTACTACTCTGGGGTTTGATTTCTTAGAACTAGAGTGAAAGTGAGATTTAGGTGTTTGCCTTTTGAGGTTCACTCTATGATTTTCATACCCAGTTACCCATTGGTTGCAGAAAGCTGCAAGATGGTCAAAACTACCACATGTGTAACAAGCTTTATTATAAAAAACAAAGTCATCACCTAAATGGTTAGACTTGAGGTTGTTCCAATTCCTTTGGTTACCTCTGGGCTTGTTAGTGGTTCTATATTGCTCACAATATCTAACTGGTTGCCTAACATGCTTAATGTTTGATTTAGGCCTATCAGTATTGTGTTTGACTACCTTAGAAACACTTGTTTCTACTTTCTTAACCACTTCAGGTTTAGACATAACCTGTTCTTCTTCATCATCATCACTATCAGTTGTACAATCTTCAACAACTATAGTTTCTCCTTTCTTAGCAAAGGACACCTTGTCCTGATAAAGTAAAGTTTTATCTAAACTTTTACTTATCTTTGCTACCTTAAGGCTCTTACTAGCCTTAGAACCATATTCCATGATTGGTTCTTGAAACTCAGCTAAACCTGTATGTGCTAGGTCAACACCTGGAGGTGAAGGAACACCTCTATATGGTGGTGGAACAGTTTTGTAACCTACACCTGAATTAGCTTTATCAATTATCTGAGCTTCCCAAATCTTATTCATTCCTTCTGAGGCATGTGCTAGAGTATCTATAGTTACCTTAACATTTTCTTTTTCAGTTTTGACTTCAGATAACTGTCTACTTTGCTCATTAAGTAACTCATCTCTAAATGCTATTCCTCTTTTTAAAGCATTTAAGTCATCAGTAAACGTAGATTCATTCTTTTTATAATGTAGAATCTGTTTTTCTAAAACTCCTACATACCTCTTATGATTAGATAAATTATGAAGGGCATCAATTAACTCTTCTCTAAAAGCATCAAATCTTTTTTTAATGTCTTCATAATTTTTAAGATTAGGACATGAATTAGTACAAGTAGGAATAGTATTTACCTCTGAATCAGAAGAAGCCATTAGAGCAATCTCATTGACAACAAGAGCAGCATTTGGTGGTGCATCCTCTTCAGTAGCCATAGAGCTCCAATCATATCCAATACCATCAATGGCCAGCATAGCCTTTGGCTCTTCCACCAGTACTTCCTTATTCCTTTCTTGTTTATACCAAGTGTTCCTATTATCCTGCTTCCTTGGGCTTCTACATTCTTTAGCAAAGTGTCCCAACCTATGACAGTTAAAACATTCTACTTTCTTCTTATCGAACCCAGCAGTATCATTACCATTTATGGTAATTTGCTTTCCAGTTTTCTGCCAAAACTTCTTAGCCCTCATGCTAAGTAAAGCAACTTGCCACTTAATATCCATCTCTTCCAAATCATCACCATCTACCTGCTCAAGGTCTTCATGATTTAAAGGAGAACCACTAGCTTGACTGGTTATAAAGGCATAAAATGTTGGATCTCCAAGTCCAGCAATATCCTTTTGTAAACTAGTAGAAGGACCACCATAAGTAACATTAGAAACACTTTCAACTTCATCTACCTCCTCTGTATGACTAACACTAGGAACTGACAAGAGTGCAGCATTCCCAGAACTAGTACCATAATTTCCACCTCTCTTTAGACTTTGTTCAACAATTTTAAAGTTGTTGAACAAATCATTAAGCTTCATTGTTTCAATTTCTGGTTTGTTCATCCAGACAATAACATGAGTATGGAATTCACTAGGTAGACTTTTCAAGAACTTCATGTTGAGATCTTCCTTCTCAGTCTCAACACCCAACACAGCTAACTGACTGACAAGCTTGTGTAGTCTTGAAAATAGTTTGTCAAGAGACTCATTACTAAAAGCAGTAAAGTTTTCAAATTTATGCTTTAGTAAAGTCTTCTGTGTCTTTATGGTAGTTTCATTACCACCAAACCATGCACAAATCTCTTCAAAAAGAGTTTTTGCATCAAGATATTTGTTAAAAGATAGCATTTGCTCACCAGGAATGGTCATAAGCAACAAGTTTCTTGCTTTCTGATCATTTCTCTTCTGTATCTTTTCATCATTGGAGACTGGTCCAGTATTTCTTTTTCTTACTGTCTTCCCTTCAACAAGAACATCTGAATAGCCTAAAGTGAAGGAATCACCATACTGAATTATGTCCCAAAGAGCATAATCTTGAACCATAAAATATTGCTCAACTCTCATCCTCCATAACTCAAACTCATTGGGTTTGATCATGGGCAACTTTGCAGCAACATTTGTTTGAACATCTTGTACATTCATTTCTTGTTTCTTCTAAAAACAACAATATCAGCCTTAGCTCTGATACCACTTGCTAGGATCCTGGACACACGATTAAGGTGGTTAAACCCTCTAACTTTGTGTGTATGATATGTTGTGTTAAAATGATTAAGTGCGCGGAATTCACTCAACCAAACTTAGAAGGTTGTGTATGTTATGGAAATGGAATTGTTATGTTTGTTAGTTAGCAATGAACACATAAAGATTATCACCAAACGATTCAATATTATTAAAGATAATAATACGAGTGATCTTGAGATATCACTAGGGTTACAACCTTGAATCTTATGTTTCTATCACTTGTGATACATTTTTGTTTGTTCTAACCTAACAGTTATATGTTCTTGCAAAATAACAATATGCATGGACACTTGACAACTCTCTTTCGTACTACACTAATATCACAACTAAGATCTCTTTTATAGTCAAAAGATCTTTACAAATTGCTTAAAGTCTTTAGCCAACTTACTTGGTTAACTTATCCTTTAGTGTCAGTACATAAGATACAACATGTATCTATGTATACAACTTGTTAACTAAGCACATGGAGTAAGATATTATCAACCGTATATTGTTGACCAAAATACAATAAATATCTTCTTCGATCTTATCCTTTCAGCAACAGAGTGTTCACTATCAGCAGGAACCATCAGCAGAATCCATCAGCAGAGTGCTAAGCTTATCAGCAGAGTCATTTATCACTATCAGCAGAATCCATCAGCAGAGTTGTAAGATCCTACGAAAAACCCTTGTAGTTAATCTTAATAATTAGTGATAACCTTGTATTGTCATTTAATAAAGCCCATTTTGCTGGGAAATTTAAACTTTTCGATTATTGTTATTAACTTCACGATGCATTATATATATATATATATATATATATATATATATATATATATATATATATATATATATATATATATATATATATATATATATATATATATATATATATATATTGTATACACAAACACGAGATAACGCGTCCTTTGCAACAACACATTTTCACGAACAACGACAAGTGATCATACTCACGATAAAACTTAACGTAGCTGTAGGAAATAACCTTCTTGATTGTGTGGATCTATTCGGGTGGTCTTGGATCTTGAAAGATCAAGAAACCCATTTGAGTTAGTTAGTAGAGAGAAGTTTAGAGAGAGAGGGAACTATGTGAAAATCTGGAAATTAGATTAATGTGACAAGAGTTCCAACCCTTCCCTAGTGTGGGAAGGGGTATTTATACTTCCTAATAATAGTGCCCCTAGTGGGCTGTGAAGTGAGCTGACAGTGGGGAAAGCCCCGACCCACTCCACAAATATAGATACTACTAATCTAATAAAACTAATAATACTAAGCTTATATAAATAAGCCTACGAGCTATATAAATGCTAATTAGATGCTCGGGGTGACCGAGCCTTCATCTGAATATTTATATTCCTAACAATCTCCCCCTAAGGGAGGTCACCCCGGAAATAATAATTCGAATTCTAGCATTCTTTCTTCTGAACTTGTCTTTATAGCTCGTAGTCTTTGATTCTTCAAAGTCTTGAAACTTTGTGCATTCAGCAGTGATCTTTTGATGACTGATCTCTAGTCTTGGATGATCTTTGAGAATTCTTCGAGTTTATCATCCAACATTTGTCTTCAAGTCATCTTTCAGCAATATGTTTCTATGTGATGTGTTATTCTTTGAGCCGACATGCTCACACTATTTGGTGCCATGATCTTTAGCATCAGAGTTTGCAGAAGCCATGTTAAAGGTCTTTTAGGTTGATCATGACATTCTTGAGTTACAATGATGATGTAGTGTGAACATGTGGTAGAGGATTGGCATCTTTACTGCAACCAGCTACAACCGCATTCAGCTGCAACTTCAATCAGCTGCAACCGCAAACAGCTGCAACAGCAATCAGCATCAACCGCCAGAAGTTCCTGCATACGACAGTTAGCAATAAAACGTCCGGTACTTACAAGTTCGGACTTCGAGATTGTTAACAGCATAGTGTGAAAACTCTCTCTAATCCTTACCAAGACCGTTCCTAATCGAAAACCCACAGAGGGCTTTTTAAGATCGAACCGTAGCACATCAACGATTAGGTGAGTCGCTGGAGATCACTCCACGACTGTAGACCGTTTGAAACCGCCGCGACCACTAAGCGTAACCCATAAATAATTACCGAAGTGACCTGCTTTCAGGGCTGCTTGATGTTGACCCTGGCAGGAATTTCCATTCAATCATTGAGAATTACATTTGTAAATTCCCTCATAAATGTTCTGGCAGATTGCTAAGATCTGCGTAGGACTCTTAAGTTTACAACTGGTGTCCTTAATGTTGAACACCCAGTGTAGAAATAATTCGTGTCCCTATGAGATCTTATAATGCATCTCGTGGCTCTAGACTCTATAGTGCGTTTTGATTTAGTGAGCGGAGGCTGGAGAGGACTGCCACCTTTTCAATATCATCTTACTCGGAGTGAGAAAGACGATAGGAATGTATTAAACTCCGTGACAATTGAAACAAGAATCCTTTGAGGGACCTTGAGTGGCTAGGGAGGGTTGTGCAGCGTATCACTGGGTCCATGATACTTTGTCTTCAATGCCAGCAATCAACTAAGTGATTCTGACAGCATATGTATTGACCCGGTTTCTGCCTAAGTTGTAAGGAGGGCTAATTCTTTTCACCCTTTCTCTTTACAATTCTTTTTCATTCTTCAACCCCTTCAGTGCTTACCGAGACTTCATAACTAGTACCTTGTTGGGTTTGTTCCAGTACTAGCTCCATCTCAGTCGGCACTCTTCCCTTAATCACACTTTTCTCCTTTTTAATCATACCTAAGGACTTCTACACTAACTAGTGGATTGTCCCTGGGTAGATCCCTCCGGCTCTGGCGGGATCGTGGGAACTTGAGCCTAACCTAACCATCCTTATAACTCCATACATTAATTAAAATGGTCGGTCTTTGGTATTCATCCACGATTGCCAAACCAAATCTTTGAAAAATCTCTCAAAGTGTTCATGATTCTGAAACACATTTTTGCAAACACTTGAGAGTTTTATATTTTTCAAATGCTCCCCCTCAACATGTGCTCGGTTGATAGTTTTATAAATTTGCACATGTTAGGTAGAGCTCGCACTTTTTGAATTGATCCACTTTCAGTGAACATGACCGATTCGAGACACGCTTACATCACTGGTTAGACCAGCTTGAAATTATTACCCGTCCTGGTCAAGTCCATAGAAAGTTTCTCGAAACGGTACACTCTACTCAGACACATCCTTTTCGAGACACGCTTACATCACTAGTTAGACTAGCTTGAAATTATTACCCGGCCAGGATATGTCCTTTCGATTCATGACAGTATATGTTTCGTCAATTCATTTGTTAAGTCTGAGTCACGATCTCATGTTATGCCAAATCCTTTTTGTTTCCACAAAACATTTGCTCCCCCTCAATGTGTGCATCGATATATAAAGTAGTTTAGCACACATGGGAGAGCTTACTTTTATGTCCAAAACATTTTGCTCCCCCTCAATATGTGCCTTGGTATACAAAAGAGTTTAGCACATATGGGAGAGCTTACACTTAAATCCAAAACATCACATTTTCATCAGGTTTCATATTTAAATCACATTCTCTCCCCCGATCAAAAATTTCAAACCTTTTGAGATTTGTGATCCCAATTGATTTAAATAATTTAGAAAAACATGGGAGAAAATGTGGTCAGGTTTAACATGTTCTGATGATGAAACATACTTTGCTCCCCCTTAATCTAAGAGGGAGATTCACTGCTCATTTTGCACAAGTTAACTATTATGACACAAATGATATTGACCTTTTTGCTCAAATAATGTAATCACCCACTTTTCTGAGTGAGTCAGTGGTCAACATCGATTATCCATCCACCAACAAATCTTCTCAAGTATTGTCGATCCCCACTAGGCGAGATCTGAGTAAGTACTTCTTTGTTGAAATGATGGTGGTGGAGGTGAAGGTGTTGTTGTTGTTGTTGCTGAAGTTGTTGTTGAGGTGAATTTCGAGCCAATCAATAGAGTTTGATCGTCTGATCAAATGGTTAGAATGGGAACTGGTACATTCATTTTGGCTATGGAATCTGCATAAGAGTATCAACACAGATATACATACATGCAGATACACTATTCCTAAATAGCTACCCTTCAGCAGCTTGCCACATTATAAAACCAAGTTCATCTTATAATCAAACCATAATCAGGAACTACGTCAAACCACTATCTAGCATGAAGAGCAAATAACAATCATGAACATGGCAATTCACACGGATTTCAATATTCAATTCAGGATCTTAGGAACATGATTCTAACATAATAGCAATCTACCTAAGCGAATCCTGAGAACATATGCACAATATCAACAACCATTGAGCAGCAGAGACAAACAACATTTGAAACTCATTTATTTAGATCATACAAATGCCAGAGGAGTATTCAAAAACATCAAACACAACTGGTTTTCTAACTTCTTTTAGGTTTTGAGTCTTAAAGCATTTTGGGGATTATACGAGGATTCCAAAGTAACACAAATGAACCTTCTAGATACATAAAGCTAGGAAACTATAAGCAAATTGCACATAATGTCCTAAACTTTCTAGCAACTAACACACTTGGTCATTTGATATATGTAAGCAAGATCCTCTTCAACTAATTCCCCATTAACTACAAAACCATTTCTAACAAGTATGATTTAACCAATAAATCCGTTTGATGATATAAAATTTGAATTCACTCTCCCCCTCAATCAATGACCCGTATTCTAGTTGAACCTCAACTAAAATCACGCTTAACCCCACAACTCATCAAACAAGAACTGTCATGAGGTTTTGGAGTCGTTGATTGAGTGACAAATTTTATGCATAATCCAAGTATAAAAAAATTTCATACAACACATATTCACCAAGTGTCTCACAAATAATTTTCAGAAGAATCATAGAATGAAAACTATTTGTTATACTAAGAAGATTTCTCTTCTTTTACAAGAAATGATGCACTGAAACGTACATCAAATCAGGAAACATGGATATGAAGTAATCCATGCCCAGGTGAACATCACCCAGTTGGAGGAACAGCCGTCTTTTTGGCGACGTGCTTTCCCCAATATGAAGCGCGGGTTGCTATCTAAAGTAATAGCAAGCCATTTAGACATGTTTTAATCCTCCATTTTAACTTCTGCTCGAGCTTCATTTAAAGACCCGTGCCATTATTGAATGACATTTCTAAGTCCGTAAATGTTATCGATAAACAGAAGACATGCCTAGGTGAAACTATTTTTGGTATTTTCTAATTTTTCAATTTTTATGGGTTTTTCTGATTTTAAGTTTCTCTATTTACAATTAGCAAGATTTCTATAAATCTATTTACAAGATGGTATAAAATATGCCTAAGTATATATGTACAAGGATACGAACCAGAAACCATTACTCCTCAGCATTCTGAATCTTCACCGCATTCATCACTTGACTTGCTGAAGAGCAATGTGAGCACTTTCAATCAGGGAATGATTCTGGCTTTTCACTCTTCCCTAATTAGTGCTCTCCCCCAATCTGACAACCTCTGACGATCACCCATAATAGGAAGAAGACTTTGGATGAACGCCCGAAATATGAAGAAGTCTTTTGATAACCAAATGCATGCCGTCTTTAATCTTCTAACACTCCCGTCCTAGAGTGACTCCGTAAAAAACCTTAGGCAACTTTTCGGTAGTTTAAGTTGAGCCTCAACTGAAGTCTAGCTTAACCTCACAACTCATCAAACAAGAACTGTCATGAGATTAGGTTAACATCAAGTTGGACTTAACCTTAAACTACGGAACAACTTGAACCTAACTTAACTCCACAACTCATCAAACAAGAACTGTCATGGGATTAAGTTAAATATCAAGTTGTAAGAAAAGAGCTCAACATTCTTGAATGTAGAGAAGACTGAAGACTCGACCTTCTTCAAGATTGCCCAATGTGGAGGAACAGAATACCAATCATCTTTATCTCACCCAATGCCTTCCAGTAACCTTACATGTAACCCATCAGCCCGCAGCATACACATGAGATGATAACACCCAACAGAGAATGTAGAGTAGACTGACGACTCGACCTTCTTCAGTCTTTAGTATAACACCAAAGTAACAAGTTGAACCACTGATCATCTATAGTATGTATCCATCCTTGGATATTAAGCCCTGATCACGTGAACCTGTTGTGCGTCCTTGATGTACACATTCTCTCTCCCCTGATGGTTACGATTAATCAGCCCATGACGTAACAGTGAAACGTAAATACCAAGGTAACAAGTTGAACCACTGATCATCTCTGCGGTTCTCAACACCGGAATATATGATTAAGCCCGATCACGTGAACCTGTTGTGCGTCCTTGGTGTACACATTTCTCTCCCCCATGATGGTTACGATTAATCGGAATCATCATCATGATGTGTACATGTAGCCTGATGACGTGTACATGAAGCATTGACTAGAAACCCATTGTTGCTGATTGTACCAGCCCGTGAGAATATGTAGATTAGCATTCCATGACCATGTTCTTCAACACCTTGATAGACAGAAGAAGTAGTGTTGGAGAAACATGCTCAATCATCAACCAACATGTAGATTAATATTCACCCTTTCCCCCCCTCAAAAATTGCATATGCCTGCCAACTGCAATTTTTGATGATTGAACTAGTGAATATGAATACCATCAACGGTAAGTAGCTCCACTTGACGGTTCTTGAAGACTGACATGTTGTTTATTCACCCTTTCCCCCCCTCAAAAATTGCATATGCCTGTCAACTGCAATTTTTGGTTGAACAAGTGAATAAGAATATACTCCAATGTGCGCCGATCCACTTGAAGACTGAATAAGCACGGAAAGAGCATGAATCTTGTTGATGAGAATGGCCATTAATAAGAAGATTCCTCTTCTTTTGAAGATAAAGTGCACTCAAGCGTACACTTTTCTTTTCTTTAAAGAACGAGGCCTGAACTGATGTATTCAGACGTCATATGATGAAGAACGAGGCCTGCACTGAAGTGTACAGACGTCATATGATGAAGAACGAGGCCTGCACTGAAGTGTACAGACGTCATTATGTTGAAGAATGAGGCCTGCACTGAAGTGTACAGACGTCATATGATGAAGAACGGGGCCTGCACTGATGTGTACAGACGTCATTATCTCTCTCTTTACTTCTTCTCTCATCTAACTCGTTACCAACCCCATTATCATTCTGTCGGCTTGATGTAGTGACCACTGATGGAGAAAACCCAATATGATGAACTTGATACTGAAGTAATATAACCCGAACTTGTGACTTAAACTTGTACTAATGCGTGACAAAGAGCGGTGTAGAGACTTCGTGCAACATCGAATCCCTAAGTACTCTATACTCTTCAACCAACCAACCATCAAGTATAAGACGTACATCACCTCTTGGATATCCACAACTTTGTGTGACACTGAGCACTACAACGTGACTCCTTAAAGTGATAGTTATTTTGTAATAGAGAGAAAGAAGAAATAACTAGATATCCAAGTCCTCGTCATTGTAAATGAAAGCTCGAACAAGGATCTCGAAGAATCTTCATCCAACCTCCCCGATATATTCAGATACTAAGTACACGCACCCATGAAATTTCACTTCAGCCTCAAATAAATAATAATGAATTAACGCCGTAGTCACTTCTTGTGGTTAATGCCCAAATCTAGCCCTTTATGATGCTTTAACTGAACTTTGATGATGGTTTTAACCCGATCATGGTTAAGAGCGCATAGTCCATCATCACGGGATTTTACAAATCTATGATTTAAACCGAGAAATAAGTTCTTTCTCGGGATTTTACAAAATCAAGAAGAAACCGTGAGGCAGTAACAGATTGAATGTGGCATGAATGATTTTGATTTTAGGTGAACATCAGTTTGGGTAAAGAATATCTTGTGAAGATTACAGATCACATCACAACTTTTAACACCTTTGGCTAACTAACCAACCTTGTACGTAGATTATTGACCACTCGATGAAGAAAACCCGATATACCAATACTGAAAACTGAAGTAGAAGTCCGCAAATTTGTTACTTAAGCTTGCACTAATGTTGGAAGAACGGTGTAGAGAATTAATGCTCCAAGCAAAATCTCTAAGAGCTCAATACCCAACCAAAGTATGAGACATTAACACCTCTTGCGATTATCGACATCGTCATTGACGTGTGACACTGAGTACTCCCATGACTCTTAAGTGATAGTTACCCCGAATGCTGATAACTAGATAACCCAAGTCTTCAACTTAATTATTACGCACGAGCAAGTTATCATTGAAGGTCATGCATCCAACCAACCCCGACTTCAAGATAAACTAAGTAGACGCCTTCGAGAAATTCAACTTCAATCACAAATAAAGAATACCTGATTAACTTCGTGATCATCTTGTGCTGTTGACTAGCCAAAAAGAGAAGAGACATGCGCTAATTCTTAGGAGTGCCCATGACTCATAGTCAGTCCTATCAAACAAAGCTGTCTGACCCAGCTACTTGAATGTGAAACAGTTGTCGTACTGTGTACAGGATTTTACAGTTCTTGAGATTTATCTGAGAAATAAATTCAAGAACTAACTGCACAACAGTAAGTATCAAACTGCTGTAGACTGAACCGATACGATCTGACCCGCTGTAACCGGAACCGCTAAAATTCACATCGCTAGAGAAGGAACTTCTAGGGAACTTGCGATAATTCTCCCCCTCAAAAAGGGCATGAAATGACCTTTTTGCCAAAGCTGAGAGTCCGTGATGTTTGTGAATTTGTCAGGCACAAAACATGGAAAGATACAAATGAAACTACTGCAACGAAGATGGTGATTAAGACTCTCTTGGAGTAACCCCTTGCTTACCTCATCATCAATGGTTTAGTAGATTAACAATTCATTGAAGCTCGTAATATGCTAAAACCGCTTGATGAAATGCATATGACTTTAAAGTGAGTAAAAGGTTAAAACATGTCTCCAAACAAAGCACCTCTTGTCTTTAAGCTTGACTACCTCTTGAGAAGATCTTGAACAACAATTCCATTAGGAGCTTGAGAAACAACAATCACTTGATGAAGCTTGATAAAGAACAAGTCCGCGACTTAAACTTGCACTAAATTATGAATTAGAACCTATATTGAGCACAACAACGTAACTCCTTTAAATATAGGTAGTGATATATACCCAACCTTCCATCCTTAATTGTATATATCCACTTCGTGAACATCCAAGTCTAATCACCTTAAATTGCAAATTGTGATTTAGAACCTATATTGAGCACAACAACGTAACTCCTTTAAATATAGGTAGTGATATATACCCAACCTTCCATCCTTTATTGTATATATCCACTTCTTGAACATCCAGGTCTAATCACCTTAAATACGCTTGAGCAAGGGTCATCAAACATCGTGCATCCATCCACCCCGAGATGTTTGTGACACTAAGTACACCAACCCGTGAATTAACAAACCAACCAAGTTACCATAATTTCCCAATTCCTACTGATCTTGAAGCACAAACTTATCCCGAAAAAATAGTCAAACCCCGTAAGTTTTATTATATCAAAATCCATGTCCCGCCTACTTGTCCAAAATTGATTTGACGGGATTTTACAACTCTTGAGATTTAAACCGAGAAATCGAATCTTTCGCGGGATTTTCTAAAATCTACAAGAGAAACCGTGAAATCAACAAGAGTAGCCTAAAGTGAAGTGCAATACTAATCTTTGAAATTCAAGTCACAGGAGTCAAATCACGACTTGATCAAATCGCAACAAGTCAAGTCACTAATTGTCAATTTGCAACACGTCAGATTGCAATCAACAAAATCACAATTAGTCAAATCGCAAGTGTCAACTCGCAACGTCAAATTGCAACTGGTCAAATCGCAATCAGTCAAGTCGCAACAAGTCAAATAGCAACTTGTCAATTTGCAATTGACCAAATCGCAATTAGTCAACTATAACTCAAATCGCAAAGATCATATCGCTGGCTCACTCATGTCGCGGACACAAATAGGACAATGCTGTCAAATCCACAACTCTGCAGTCATGTTGACATTCATATACCCCACGGATTTGATACTGTCATGAATATGAAAATCTTAACCAAAATTCGTCCTTGTGTTGAAAGTTCAACGATCATCCCAACCAAAAACTATCCAAATCATCCATGCGATCACAGTCCAAATTCACAGCCTACTTAGTAATCAGCCCAATATAGCCACTATATATATATCCGGTCCAACTTGAACTTTACAACCCGATCCAAGTATTAGACAATTCTTCAATTGATAATACCCAAAGAGAACTTGACAAACATTCGTCCATGTGTGAAACATTCTGAAGTTTTAGCCCAATGACAAAAATTTGGAGTCTCTCTAGCAGTCCAATACACACGGCCCAAAATTATCCCCTAATCTTCCACCTGTTAACCCTAATATTCGGTATATATAAGCCACTTAAACTCTAATCCATCCAATCCTAATTATTATCAAACGCAGCTAACACAAACTCCACAACTCAAACCCTAATCATATTATTACATTACATCCGCCTCCTTCTTCCAATTTGCTCTAACCTCCAACACCTCAAATCCATCCTCCTTCACACAGCCAAACCCTTATCTCAAAACCATCCGCCCCATTTCACCATCTCATATTAACGAACACCAATGATCTCCCTTAAGATCTTTCAAGCGAGTCAAAGATTTAAGGTAAGTAGTTATTTCTGTTATTCGTTTCTCAAGCGAGTCAAAGGAAGAACATAACACACTTGTTATGATTCATTCCTTGTTATGATTCGGATATTACCAGAGGCCAAGCTTCAAAATAACTCGATCCTTTTGATAGAGTATAAACGAATCTGAGAAAGAAGATAACCTAAGTGTTATATGTCTTAACTCTATTGATTCGGATAGTCACTGAAGTAACTCTTCAAGAATCATGATCGATGATGGATTGGTTTTTCGTGTGAAGTACTTTACCAGTCTCGAAATGGCTCTGTGTAACACGAAATTAAAACTGAGATCTATGGTGAATTATCTCTGATTGTATCTATGATGATATCATTTTCGTGTGTATGTACATGATATTTCAGTTGGAGAACACGAAAGATGGGTCTGAGAGCTTATCAGTCATAGTATGTAATCTTTTGTTGTTTGGTTGTGCTTTGTGGAGTGGCATTGCAGTTATCATTGTTGTTGTTGTAATTGTTAGGATTTGTTGATGTTGACTGTGAAATCGTTGTTGTTGTGTCTTTAGGATATGTTGTAGTTTGTGAGAAATGTTGTGCAATGACTTGTTCTTCTTCTTGTTCTATCATATTGTGTTTGCAACTAGTTGATTATAGTGGATTAGACACATGGTTGACATAAGCATAAGCAAAGATAAACCGCATGTATGCAAGAGCACACAAACCGCGTCTGTGCAAACACACAAGCCGTATACAAGTTAGAAACACAAACCGAGTTCGTGATTATACACAAACCGCGTACACCTTATGTACACAAACCGAGTCCGTGACAAACCGAGTTCATGATAGTATGGACAAACCGAGTTCGTGACTGTATGGACAAACCGAGTCCAGGGTTAAACAGACAAACCGATTCTGTGAGCCAATAGACAAACCGCGTCTGAGACAAATTGCAACTTTGACCGGTCAAAGCTGTCACTTTCGTACTTTCCTTAAAAACCGGATCTGTGTTTTTCTCTTTCATAACAAACCGCATTCAAGAACATCCCTTCCATGACACAAACCGAATCCAACACATAGCTCATAAACCCAATCGTTAATCCACAAATAAGCCGCAAACACCAAAATGAACCCGTTTAAGACAGATCTTAAAACTACGTTTGACTGCAAGCTTTTTAGAGATCTCAACAAAACTCGTGAACCAAACTGATGCTCGAACACAAACAAGGAAAAATGGCTTTCAGGGACATCATTAGATTTAACATCATCTTGAAAAGAAGCAATGAAAATTAATGAAAAACGCCTCATCCAAAGATAAAAGTTAAGGCCCAATACCTTGAAATAAGATTCAACAACCAACCATTTTACTTGGAATATTATTCGAACAAAACAAATGATAAACAATGTCAAACAAATGAAGTACCAGTACTGTTACAAAGGTTGTTGACTTTGATGTGTAGAAACAGTTTGACAAAAGTAGATTTAAAACATGATTTGAACAAGCATATGAACAAAACAGTTATAAGCACCAGATGGTTCGAACAAAGACAAAATAAGACCAACACACAATCAAACCGGACCTAACCATGGCTCTTGATACCAATTGTAGGAAATAACCTTCTTGATTTTGTGGATCTATTCGGGTGGTCTTGGATCTTGAAAGATCAAGAAACCCATTTGAGTTAGTTAGTAGAGAGAAGTTTAGAGAGAGAGGGAACTATGTGAAAATCTGGAAATTAGATTAATGTGACAAGAGTTCCAACCCTTCCCTAGTGTGGGAAGGGGTATTTATACTTCCTAATAATAGTGCCCCTAGTGGGCTGTGAAGTGAGCTGACAGTGGGGAAAGCCCCGACCCACTCAACAAATATAGATACTACTAACTAATAAAACTAATAATACTAATAATACTAAGCTTATATAAATAAGCCTACGAGCTATATAAATGCTAATTAGATGCTCGGGGTGACCGAGCCTTCATCTGAATATTTATATTCCTAACAGTAGCTATTATAATACGTTTAATACAAAATCACCTACACTAAATTACATCAACTATACTTAACAAAAACTAATACCACTTATCTACAAACACTAACACTAATACTAAGCAACTAACCCAATCGGACCATTAATAATTGCGGCCCAACAAGTCCACACAACCCAATCGAACTTCACAGCCCAACCAACACACCCACTTGAATTGTTTTATTTCTTTTGCTTCTTCTTTAAACCGATCGATATTACTCTCCAAAAACCCGATCGTATTTTTAAATATCGAACATAACCTTTACATATTTTTACACATTCAAATGCATCACCCAACTAACTACCATGATGCAAAAACCCAGCTAGAAATATCAAGTATTAACATGATAATGAAACCCATATTGTTTGTCCCATATTCGACCCAAGTGCACAACTAAAAACATCGACACATAACTATATCATACCCCCACTATTTCCTATAACCTTCCAACTATATTCCTAGCTAAATTCGATACTTCAAATGAGAAATGAACCATAAACACGACCTATGGCTCGATAAGCTCAATCTTATGCCAATATGGTATAAAACCGAATGAACAAAAACTACAAGAACTAAAGTACAAAGTCTCAACTACCACTACTCACTTCACACTCAAACTAGGACAGAAATATACAAGTGTCCTCATAGCAACAGTGTCTTCAATCATTGAGTCAACTAGTCAATGAAATGTGGGAGATATTTCGCCTATAAGACCCTTCATTCGATCTCCTCCTTTTCCCTACCACCTATCATTTTCTTTCACAATCAAAACATTCCTTAAATAGCATAAGAACCTTTCTGTCGAAGTGTTGGGAAGCAAAACTAGTTGGAGTCAAAGAGCATACCACCTTTTCGAGCTCACTGTTTTCTTCTTGTGCCTCATTCGAACGACCACAATTCCTTCACCACCTTTCATAAAGCATTGTAAGTATCTTGTAACCTTTTGCTTCCTATTTCCATAAACACATATCACTCATGCATGGGTCATTCTCATTCGAAAGGGTAACATCCATATATTTTGAGCATACAGTAAGATAGTTAAACTATGTCGAATTCATTATGTGAAGTTGTAACGATCACGCACACACCACTCTCAAAATATTTTTCATGCATGCACCATCTTTTGTTTCCCACTCAAATGTATAACACATCTCTATGTTGAGCACACTGCAAGCGAAATCTTAACGTGAACCATGTAAAATGTCAAACACTCGCTTGTGAAGCCTTAACAAACACGTACCACCACTCTCACATATAAACATTTGCATGGCATGCTACTTAACTCACACGTAACATGTAAACTTTAAAACCCATAAAATTATCTCAAAAAGTTGTATATATAAACAACCCAAGTCGCATATTAAATCACACATTAACTCGCTATTCGAACAAATAACAATTTTCACACGAACCAACTGTCTTCAACTTCCATTCTGTGTGATATCAACCATAAACTCGAACGAACTCATAAAAAGCCACACGTTATAAGCTATTCAACGGGGATATAAAAACTTAGAAAATAAAACTAAGTGTTTCTAATGATATGATATGTCCCGATCAGAGCAAGACTTGTTCAATTATTTCGAAACCAACTTAACGAACTATTGTTTTTATTACACAACCTCATTGTTCACCTAGCAAACTATGAATTTCGTATATTAGTTTTCCGCTCATACGCTCATGTTCACACTCGAAATTTCTTGACCTTAAATGTCCTTCGCTAGTATCTATTTCACAATTCAGGAAAACTTAAGTTTTATTATTTCCGAAATGGGCTAAACGAAAGCCCAATAAGAGATGGTGTTAAACCAGCCCATCCAGCCCAAATGAAATATTTTTAGAACCACAAAAATAGCCCAAGTTTAAGCCCAAAACAGCTTACATGCCCCCGCCTCTAGATTTGTAACGGGCCGCTTAAATGAATCGTTAAAGGCCCAATTACACTAAAAATAAGCAATAGACCGAATAAGCAGTTAAAATAAGTTAAAAATTACTTAAATAAGCCTTAGAAAGAATCGCCATAATTTTCTTTACCTTTTTGTCATTTTTGGACTAAAAATGTAACGCGACTTAACCAAAAGGACTAAAACTGCCAAACATTGAAACATATGGACTGAAGCTGTGAAAATAGTTTGTATAGGACTTAAATTGACATACCATTGAGCTCCAAGCTTTGTATGGACATATGGACAAGATTCGGACTATTATTGGACTATGGACTTAACCAAGGACTAACAATGTAACGCGAGTCACAGTTAGGGTAAAGGATGTAAAATCTGGAAAGAACAAGTACTAACAGTTATAACTTGACATTCTTATTCTATTTTCCATTTTTGCACCACATCTTTATTTCATATGCATATTTGCACATTTTATTTACATATTAGTTAACTTTCACTAGTACTATAAATATTACGAGTTAGCATCCACTTTAATTCATGCATTTAGAGAATATCATATCGGGAAGATAGATATAAAAATCATGAGCATTGTGCATATATATATGTCCTTACTATCGGCAAGCACGCTAAGCACGAATCATCCACACTTGACATTTCAAGCATTAGCCACCACCAATATTCATCGTTCACCACTCACTTCACAAACACCACTAGTAACTTAGTCAGATACTCAGATATTTATATATTTACCAGGTTTCGTATCGAAGTTGTTATCATAATCACCTCTGAGTTTATTTGCACCATCACCAGTAACGCTTAAGGTGAGTCATGGCCTCACTTTTTAAATTCTTTATACTTTTTAAACTCCGTGAGGGGGATACATGCTATAAACAGATCACAAGTATTTTTTCTGTATGCTACCTGACTTGATATATGCCTAAGTTACCATATTGCCACAAGACCCTTTTATCATGAGCCATTAATCACTGCGGTGAACGCGAATATAATGAATAGATCTATTAGAGGCTGACGACCTATCCCACTAATACTGTGACGGAATGCTTTTTGCTAGTCGTATTAGTCGCGATGCATTATATTTGAGAGAAATAGGAATTGGCAAATCACCTATTACACGAGGGCAAAACCTTCATCATTAATTTGATGGACACCTCCGTTTATGCGGTACTTTGTTAACGTTTGCGTGTCATGAGACTTAGGGCAATATATGAACTGCGATATCAACTTTTAAACTGATTGTATCTTCAATACAATCTTACTTGTGAATCGAACTGATATTTAAATTACAAACTCCATGATTTCACTCAACATTATGTTGACTTTTAAGCATGTATCTCAGGGAACTAGAGGAGCAAGGCAAGGCATGGAGCAGGCGTACCCTATCTTAAATAAATGGTGTAAAATAAAGTTGTAATTCAGTTAAATTGATGTTTCTTTGGAGAAACCTTAGCACTCTGATGTAACGCTTTGTAACTGAATTTGTATTATGGACCTATGTAAATTAAAAATGCCGCCTCAGGCTGTTTTTCTATGATTTTGTTTTCGATCCTCACAGTAACACCCAAATTAATCTTCCGCTGCTATATTAAAAATTTGGGGGTGTTACAGATTGACATCAGAGCTTCGGTTATAGAGAACCAAATGTTTTTAAACGTTGGACTATAACTACATTTTTCAAACAAATTAATTATACACCATGTTACCTTAAGCCCTCCATGCTTGCTTGCTGCCGCGATCGGTATGTTATACATTAGGATTATCTTATATAAGCCTCTGCATACTTGATAGTTACTGTGCACAACTAGATCATTTTATGCTTACATTACACCACTTGATGTTAGTAATTACTTATTTTTACCATATATGGATTATTACAGTACCATGTCATTCATCACCCACTTTAGTGTATCATCGGAGCCGGACTCCGAGGGATCACTAGCATCAGTCACGTCCCCCATACTTCCTGGTACTGTAGCACCAGAGGTTGTGCCTGACGCGATCGAGCCCTTCGTGGAGGGTGGAGCCGCCGCCATACCTTTATTGGAGGACCCCCATGTGCCAGCTTTGCCAGCACCTACGTTACCACCACATTTTGTTTATGACACCTACTCTCCTTTCTATATACCACCCCCTGACGACTTGTACTATGAGAGTCAGCAATGGCTTCCTGCAGATGATACACCAGTAGAGTTCCATCAGACTGCACCATCCCTACTCCCTGACCATCTATTTGATACATGTACTCAGACATACCCACTGCCACCTTGTCAGCAGGACCCTATTCCTGCGGAGGATGTTCCCTCATCGAGTCGACCTCGCATCTCAGACCAGATACACCCATCCTCACCATCACTGCCTTACCCTCCTGGTTTCACTCCCCCAGCTCAGACACATGATGCTTGGGAAGGATTTAGACCGGTAGTCACCCACACCCTTATACCATCTACAGTGGTGACACGACTCAAGAGTCACGGAGAGCAGATTGATTCACTTCTTCGGATGATCGACCATGTACCATTGGATTCCCCGGGAACTATCAGTGACACTCTGCATAGGTTGGCTTCCAACAGAGCAGTGGTACAGCAGTGCTTGAGACAGATGCAGACAGACTTGGCAGATACCCGTTCCCACGCGATATCCATACGTAGAGAGGGACAGGACTTAGCTTGGGAGGCTCACCTGGCACAGCGTAGAGCTGACACATTGGAGAGACTCATGGGAGACATACAGATGGAGCATCAGGCTGAGATACAGAGACTCAGAGACCAGATCTCAGAGCTCACGAGGCGTACGGATAGACCTGAGCAGTAGACATAGTTAGCATGTTGTATAGTTTGAACATTGTAGTCTGCCGCATGTGGCAATTAATAAAGACTCTTGTATCGTTTTGTTGTATAACTCAACTGATCAAGTTATTAATGTTGTAATGTTGGTAGTGATGTACTATATATCTGTTAACTTATGTATTATGGTTGTTCGTATGTATTGTAATTGTATCCAGACATGTCGTGATGTTACCTGTTATTATTATGATTCTCTAATTGTGTAAATATTGTAAAAACCTGAACACAAATAATATGGTGATATGTAAGGAAAATTGATGAACTCCAGTTTGTATGATTAAATCGATTGTTCCTTAACAATTTCATATCCGTAAATGGATAAATTAAAGAGGCATCGTAATTATGGAAAATATTCAATTTAATCATCATTTCACACCATGATTACATTGTGCATATACTCCGCTATTCTATCCAAATTCTAAATCTGTATTCTTGTGACATTAATAGAAAATGGAACATAGCGAACACGAAACTACCAACCCTACCGTAGCACTGACGCTTGAGGAGGTTCGAAGGATGATTGATGCCGGCATCGCCGCAGCACGCGAGGTCGATGCACCAAACCGCTCAAGCAATACCATGGGAGCAACAACTGAAAGTGAGGCATCTACACCACGTAAATGCACTTACAAAGAATTCGTAAGTTGTCAACCAACCACCTACAGAGGCGTAGAAGGAGTGACAGAGTTAGCCCAGTGGTTTGAATGCATGGAAACAATATTCATGAGAAGCAACTGCGCAGAAAACAACAAGGTCACTTTTGCCACTGGAACCTTGAGGGGAGATGCACTATCTTGGTGGAATGCTACTGTCAAAATAATGGGTACCGAAGTAGCATTTCAAATCTCCTGGACCGAACTGAAGAATAAAATGCTGAAAAAGTACTGTCTCCGTACAGAGGTCAGAAAGCTTGAAGATGAATTTCACCAGTTAGTGGTGAAAAACAATGACGTCAGTGCGTATAACCGAAAATTTCAAGAGTTATCTCTTTTGTGTCCACACATGGTACCTGACTTGGAAAAGACGTTGGAAAAATATGTGGAAGGACTACCTTCAAGTATTGAGGGAGACGTTACCGCATCAAACCCAAAAACCCTCGAAGCCGCATTCGTATTTGCTCAGCGAATGATGAGTCGAGAGCTTAAACGAGGTTCTAACTCCACAGTCATTGGACAAAAGAGAAACTATGATAACCATGGCAGCAGCAACCGGAACAGCAACAGTTATTACAATCACAATAGGAGCTACCGCAACAATGATCGAAGCAACCGTAACAGAGACAACCAGCAAAGCCGAAACGATAGGGATCAACAAAAAAACCGCAGACAAGAAGCCGCTAGGGCTTATGTGGCTGCACCTGCTGAAGGAAAAATGTATGCTGGGACAAAACCCCAGTGTAACAAGTGTAAGATGCATCATGTCGGACCCTGCATCGCTGTTTGCGGAAATTGCCGAAGAATAGGCCATGTAACCAAGGACTGCAGGGCCACGGGGGCAAACACACACCCAATAGCAGTGAAGTGCCACGGTTGTGGTGAAACGGGCCATTACAAGAGTCATTGCCCGAAGAACCCCAACAATGTTACCCGCGGGAGCGCCTACTTACTGGGAGATGGAAACGTGCCACAGAATCCCAATGTCACCACGGGTACTTTCTTACTGAATCAACATAGTGCTAAAATATTATTTGATTCTGGAGCCGATAGAAGCTTTGTATCTACTTCATTTGCTTTATTGCTTAATATTGCACCTGTAGAATTAGATACCTCGTATGAAATTGAAATAGCTGACGGAAAATTATTAAACACCAACACCGTACTCGAAAACTGCACCTTAACCCTACAAAACAAATCATTTCCAATCGATCTCATGCCCATCCAACTTGGAAGCTTTGACGCAATTGTGGGCATGGATTGGTTATCCAAACATCGTGCCCGAATCATCTGCGATGAAAAAGTTATCCAAATCCCCACAGACAATGAAACGCTCACCGTTCGTTGTGACCACTATAAAACCCAACTCAATATCATTTCGTACATCAAAACGGTGAAATACATAAACAAAGGATGTCACGCATTTTTGGTCCAAGTGACGAAAGATAAATCGAAAGAAAAAGAAAGACGACTAGAAGAAGTGCCAGTTGTAAATGAGTTTGCAGAAGTATTCCCTGAAGACTTGCCAGGTATTCCACCAACCCGGCAAGTAGAATTTTGAATCGAGTTAGTGCCTGGAGCAGCACCCGTTGCAAAAGCACCATATCGATTAGCCCCTTCCGAAATGAAGGAATTATCTGAGCAGTTGAAAGAACTGTCAGATAAAGGATTCATCCAACCCAGCTCATCACCTTGGGGAGCACCAGTCCTGTTTGTCAAAAAGAAAGACGGAACATTCCGAATGTGCATCGATTATAGAGAGTTGAACAAACTCACAGTGAAAAATCGATACCCATTACCAAGAATTGACGATCTATTTGACCAACTGCAAGGATCGAGTGTTTACTCAAAAATCGATCTAAGATCAGGATACCACCAATTAAGAGTCAAAGAAGAAGACGTTCCCAAAACAGCCTTTCGAACACGATACGGACATTACGAATTCCGCGTAATGCCATTTGGTCTTACCAACGCACCAGCAGTGTTCATGGATCTAATGAACCGCGTATGTAAGCCATATATGGACAAGTTCGTAATTGTATTCATCGACGACATTCTGATCTACTCACGTAACGAAAAAGAGCATGCTGAACACTTGAGAACCATTTTGGGGTTACTCAAGCAAGAAAAACTGTATGCGAAATTTTCCAAATGTGATTTTTGGATATCCACCGTTCAATTCTTAGGTCACATCATCAACAGTCAAGGTATTCACGTTGACCCCGCCAAGATCGAAGCAGTCAAAGGTTGGGCTTCGCCCACCACTCCAACTGAGATTCGACAATTTTTAGGACTCGCTGGTTACTATCGAAGGTTTATAGAGGGTTTTTCCAAAATCGCAAAACCTTTGACAGAACTCACTCAGAAAAACAAGAAATATATCTTGGGAGAAAAACAAGAATCAGCATTTCAACTCCTAAAACAAAAACTCTGTGAAGCACCAATTCTAGCGCTACCAGACGGGAGCGACGACTTTGTAGTATATTGTGATGCATCACATCATGGTTTAGGTGCGGTACTAATGCAAAGGAACAAAGTCATCGCTTACGCTTCTCGACAACTCAAGAAAAATGAGGAAAATTATACCACTCATGATCTGGAATTAGGAGCAGTAGTATTCGCTCTTAAAATGTGGAGACATTACCTATACGGTACCAAGTGCACGGTATTCACCGATCACAAAAGTCTTCAACATATACTAGATCAAAAGGAGCTGAACATGAGACAGCGCCGATGGTTGGAACTACTCAATGACTACGATTGTGAAATTCGCTACCACCCCGGTAAGGCGAATGTCGTGGCCGACGCATTAAGCAGAAAAGAAAGGATCAAACCTCTTAGAGTTCGATCGTTAGAAATGACAATTTATTCACCACTCCCATCTCAAATTCTCATAGCCCAAACGGAAGCTCTTCAGGAAGAAAATCGAGCTCACGAGAAAATTAAGGGCATGCTAGAAAGTGAGAACGGATTCATACGAAGAGCCGATGGAATGTTATGCTTCAAGAAAAGATGCTGGATTCCTCTCTATGGAGGTATTCGAGATCTTATCATGCATGAATCTCACAAGTCTAAATATTTCATTCATCCCGGATCCAACAAAATGTACCAAGACCTCAAGCAACTTTACTGGTGGCCAAACATGAAAGCCGACATTGCAACATATGTTGGGAAGTGTTTGACTTGTTCAAGGGTCAAAGCCGAAAGTCAAAAACCATCTGGACTACTTGTACAACCCGAGATACCAGTCTGGAAATGGGAAAGAATCACTATGGATTTTATTACCAAGTTACCAAGAACGTCGACCGGATATGATACCATTTGGGTTATCGTCGACCGCTTAACCAAATTAGCTCATTTTCTGCCTATCAAAGAAACTGACGAGTTGGACACACTCGCTCAGTTGTACTTCAAAGAAATCATAATCCGACATGGAGTCCCTATCTCTATCATTTCAGACAGAGACAGTCGATTCACTTCAGGATTTTGGCAATCCCTACAGAAAGCCCTCGGTACTCAATTGGATATGAGCACCGCTTATCATCCTCAAACTGATGGACAAAGTGAAAGGACAATCCAAACCTTAGAAGATATGCTTAGAGCATGTGTACTTGACTTCGGAAAAGGTTGGGACAAACACTTACCATTGGTTGAATTCTCGTACAACAATAGTTACCAAGCTAGCCTAAAGGCTGCACCTTTTGAAGCACTTTATGGAAGAAAGTGCAGATCACCCATCTGCTGGACGGAAGTTGGTGACATGCAGCTTACCGGACCAGAACTAATCCACGACACGACAGAGAAAATATTCAAAATCAAACATCGTCTCCAAGCCGCTCGTGACAGACAAAAGAGTTATGCAGACGTGAGGAGGAAACCTATGGAGTTTGAAGTCGGAGATAGAGTTATGCTAAAAGTTTCGCCCTGGAAGGGAATGATACGCTTCGGAAAGCGTGGAAAACTCAACCCAAGGTACATTGGACCATTTAAAATCCTCGAGAGGATTGGCCCAGTTGCCAATAAATTAGAACTTCCAGAAGAACTCAGTAGGGTACACCCTACATTCCACGTATCCCAACTTAAGAAATGCCTATCGGACGAGACTCTCGTCATTCCGCTGAAAGAGATTAAACTGGACGACAAACTTGTATTCACAGAGGAACCCGTAGAGATAATGGATAGAGAGGTTAAGCAGCTCAAGCAAAACCGTATTCCTATTGTGAAAGTAAAATGGGACTCCAAGAGGGGACCGACATACACATGGGAACGCGAAGACCAAATTCGTGAAAAATATCCCCACCTATTCCCGTAAACCACTCTTATTAGCCATCTTAGACTTGAATTCCGGGACGGAATTCGAATGAGGGAGGAGTACTGTAAGATCCTACGAAAAACCCTTGTAGTTAATCTTAATAATTAGTGATAACCTTGTATTGTCATTTAATAAAGCCCATTTTGCTGGGAAATTTAAACTTTTCGATTATTGTTATTAACTTCACGATGCATTCTATATATATATATATATATATATATATATATATATATATATATATATATATAATATATATATATATATATATATATATTGTATACACAAACACGAGATAACGCGTCCTTTGCAACAACACATTTTCACGAACAACGACAAGTGATCATACTCACGATAAAACTTAACGTAGCTATTATAATACGTTTAATACAAAATCACCTACACTAAATTACATCAACTATACTTAACAAAAACTAATACCACTTATCTACAAACACTAACACTAATACTAAGCAACTAACCCAATCGGACGATTAATAATTGCGGCCCAACAAGTCCACACAACCCAATCGAACTTCACAGCCCAACCAACACACCCACTTGAATTGTTTTATTTCTTTAGCTTCTTCTTTAAACCGACCGATATTACTCTCCAAAAACCCGATCGTATTTTTAAATATCGAACATAACCTTTACATATTTTTACACATTCAAATGCATCACCCAACTAACTACCATGATGCAAAAACCCAGCTAGAAATATCAAGTATTAACATGATAATGAAACCCACATTGTTTGTCCCATATTCGACCCAAGTGCACAACTAAAAACATCGACACATAACTATATCATACCCCCACTATTTCCTATAACCTTCCAACTATATTCCTAGCTAAATTCGATACTTCAAATGAGAAATGAACCATAAACACGACCTATGGCTCGATAAGCTCAATCTTGTGCCAATATGGTATAAAACCGAATGAACAAAAACTCCAAGAACTAAAGTACAAAGTCTCAACTACCACTACTCACTTCACACTCAAACTAGGACAGAAATATACAAGTGTCCTCATAGCAACAGTGTCTTCAATCATTGAGTCAACTAGTCAATGAAATGTGGGAGATATTTCGCCTATAAGACCCTTCATTCGATCTCCTCCTTTTCCCTACCACCTATCATTTTCTTTCACAATCAAAACATTCCTTAAATAGCATAAGAACCTTTCTGTCGAAGTGTTGGGAAGCAAAACTAGTTGGAGTCAAAGAGCATACCACCTTTTCGAGCTCACTGTTTTCTTCTTGTGCCTCATTCGAACGACCACAATTCCTTCACCACCTTTCATAAAGCATTGTAAGTATCTTGTAACCTTTTGCTTCCTATTTCCATAAACACATATCACTCATGCATGGGTCATTCTCATTCAAAAGGGTAACATCCATATATTTTGAGCATACAGTAAGATAGTTAAACTATGTCGAATTCATTATGTGAAGTTGTAACGATCACGCACACACCACTCTCAAAATATTTTTCATGCATGCACCATCTTTTGTTTCCTACTCAAATGTATAACACATCTCTATGTTGAGCACACTGCAAGCGAAATCTTAACGTGAACCATGTAAAATGTCAAACACTCGCTTGTGAAGCCTTAACAAACACGTACCACCACTCTCACATATAAACATTTGCATGGCATGCTACTTAACTCACACGTAACATGTAAACTTTAAAACCCATAAAATTATCTCAAAAAGTTGTATATATAAACAACCCAAGTCGCATATTAAATCACACATTAACTCGCTATTCGAACAAATAACAATGCCCCATTTTCACACGAACCAACTGTCTTCAACTTCCATTCTGTGTGATATCAACCATAAACTCGAACGAACTCATAAAAAGCCACACGTTATAAGCTATTCAACGGGGATATAAAAACTTAGAAAATAAAACTAATTGTTTCTAATGATATGATATGTCCCGATCAGAGCAAGACTTGTTCAATTATTTCGAAACCAACTTAACGAACTATTGTTTTTATTACACAACCTCATTGTTCACCTAGCAAACTATGAATTTCGTATATTAGTTTTCCGCTCATACGCTCATGTTCACACTCGAAATTTCTTGACCTTAAATGTCCTTCGCTAGTATCTATTTCACAATTCAGGAAAACTTAAGTTTTATTATTTCCGAAATGGGCTAAACGAAAGCCCAATAAGAGATGGTGTTAAACCAGCCCATCCAGCCCAAATGAAATATTTTTAGAACCACAAAAATAGCCCAAGTTTAAGCCCAAAACAGCTTACATGCCCCCGCCTCTAGATTTGTAACGGGCCGCTTAAATGAATCGTTAAAGGCCCAATTACACTAAAAATAAGCAATAGACCGAATAAGCAGTTAAAATAAGTTAAAAATTACTTAAATAAGCCTTAGAAAGAATCGCCATAATTTTCTTTACCTTTTTGTCATTTTTGGACTAAAAATGTAACGCGACTTAACCAAAAGGACTAAAACTGCCAAACATTGAAACATATGGACTGAAGCTGTGAAAATAGTTTGTATAGGACTTAAATTGACATACCATTGAACTCCAAGCTTTGTATGGACATATGGACAAGATTCGGACTATTATTGGACTATGGACTTAACCAAGGACTAACAATGTAACGCGAGTCACAGTTAGGGTAAAGGATGTAAAATCTGGAAAGAACAAGTACTAACAGTTATAACTTGACATTCTTATTCTATTTTCCATTTTTGCACCACATCTTTATTTCATATGCATATTTGCACATTTTATTTACATATTAGTTAACTTTCACTAGTACTATAAATATTACGAGTTAGCATCCACTTTAATTCATGCATTTAGAGAATATCATATCGGGAAGATAGATATAAAAATCATGAGCATTGTGCATATATATATGTCCTTACTATCAGCAAGCACGCTAAGCACGAATCATCCACACTTGACATTCCAAGCATTAGCCACCACCAATATTCATCGTTCACCACTCACTTCACAAACACCACTAGTAACTTAGTCAGATACTCAGATATTTATATATTTACCAGGTTTCGTATCGAAGTTGTTATCATAATCACCTCTGAGTTTATTTGCACCATCACCAGTAACGCTTAAGGTGAGTCATGGCCTCACTTTTTAAATTCTTTATACTTTTTAAACTCCGTGAGGGGGATACATGCTATAAACAGATCACAAGTATTTTTTCTGTATGCTACCTGACTTGATATATGCCTAAGTTACCATATTGCCACAAGACCCTTTTATCATGAGCCATTAATCACTGCGGTGAACGCGAATATAATGAATAGATCTATTAGAGGCTGACGACCTATCCCACTAATACTGTGACGGAATGCTTTTTGCTAGTCGTATTAGTCGCGATGCATTATATTTGAGAGAAATAGGAATTGGCAAATCACCTATTACACGAGGGCAAAACCTTCATCATTAATTTGATGGACACCTCCGTTTATGCGGTACTTTGTTAACGTTTGCGTGTCATGAGACTTAGGGCAATATATGAACTGCGATATCAACTTTTAAACTGATTGTATCTTCAATACAATCTTACTTGTGAATCGAACTGATATTTAAATTACAAACTCCATGATTTCACTCAACATTATGTTGACTTTTAAGCATGTATCTCAGGGAACTAGAGGAGCAAGGCAAGGCATGGAGCAGGCGTACCCTATCTTAAATAAATGGTGTAAAATAAAGTTGTAATTCAGTTAAATTGATGTTTCTTTGGAGAAACCTTAGCACTCTGATGTAACGCTTTGTAACTGAATTTGTATTATGGACCTATGTAAATTAAAAATGCCGCCTCAGGCTGTTTTTCTATGATTTTGTTTTCGATCCTCACAGTAACACCCAAATTAATCTTCCGCTGCTATATTAAAAATTTGGGGGTGTTACAGATTGGCATCAAAGCTTCGGTTATAGAGAACCAAATGTTTTTAAACGTTGGACTATAACTACATTTTTCAAACAAATTAATTATACACCATGTTACCTTAAGCCCTCCATGCCTGCTTGCTGCCGCGATCGGTATGTTATACATTAGGATTATCTTATATAAGCCTCTGCATACTTGATAGTTACTGTGCACAACTAGATCATTTTATGCTTACATTACACCACTTGATGTTAGTAATTACTTATTTTTACCATATATGGATTATTAAAGAATTGTCTTGACCGCAAGGTAAGAAACTAATGTTCTAAATATGACTAATACACATATAATTCAAGAAACACCTGTTGTTGAAATTTAGCTTAATTGAGACCTTGACTAGATTGCAATGACAAGGTGAATTTTCTTGATTACGTGAGACCGTACATGGAGAATTTACAGTTTCTAAATTAGATACCTATTAGAACAAGTGTTAATATGATAATGAGACTACTTCAAACTAAATATTTATGTATTATTGAAATGACATAAATAAATGAAGTAATCTAATACTACTTCAAATTTAAATATTTATGTATTCTTAGAATGTCATAAATAAATGAAGTAATAAATTAACTTGAAACTACTATTGAAACCAAATTGTGGTGTTCATGATTACTTTAGTTATACATGTTTATACTTTATTGTAAAGCTATAAATATGAAGTCTTTTAAATTGTTACAAGACTTATTATAATATAAAGTAAGACGTTAACTTGCTATGTCTTATTTATTAAGACATATACAAGAAGTCATTGAGTTGATCAATGATTTATAACGTATAGTGGGATTATAACAGTCTATGTCTTTTTGTTAAAACATGGACAAATAAGTGACTTAGTTAAAAAGTACTTGTGTTATAAAAGCAGGGGGTGCAGTGAGGAGGCTTGGTTCCACAACAAACCACAACTAACAACCCCCTCCCCAAACAACTAACCACAACTTACTCATTTGGGCCCCACCACTATCTATTCTTATTTTTTTTTATCCAAATAACCAAATAAACTAAATTCATTTCATTAAAATAAAAATACAATACATCAAATAATACAAACAATACAAATAACATTTTAAAAAAAATCGTTCTAAAAAAAAAGAATGGAAAACTGAAAAAAATAAAAAATACAATTGCCACTAAGTTTGGCCCACTTCCTTCGGCCCACTAAATAAAAATAATAAGTTTGGCCCACTTCATTCATTGTAAACACTAATATTCTCTTCTTTTTCATCTGCATACAGTCTTACACACAGTCACACAACACAATTGAAAAAAAACAAAAAACAAAAAAGGAGCAAGAAAACTAGAAAAAAAAGAACATTTGCAATTAAATAATCGAAAATAACGTTGGTGTGTCAGATTATTTGCTCGTCGTGCAGGCGAGGAGCCTTGCTTCGGCGAGGCACGGTGGGAGGTGGTGGTGCAGCGGCGAGCTGACGACGAGCTCCAGCTCAGCAACGACGAGGGGGTTGGCGAGCTGCACCCCCTGCTCTAAAGCATGCAATTAGCTTGAAAATCTATTTCACCATTAAGTTGAATTAGTTGGTAAATAGGTAAGCCAAAAGGAGTATAAGTTTATCTTACATATTGTTAGATTGTCTCACAATATTAGTTCGAATGAAATACCTCAAGTTTGTGGTGTGTTCAGTTAGGAGAATCAAACTCTATTGGTATTGTTTGATTAAAGATAACTATAACTTCTTTTCTTCCAAAAAGTTATCAAGGTTAGAAAATTGAGTATGGGTTGTATTTACTCAATAAGACTCCAACCTAGAATATTAATAAGACACCTTTTATTATGGAATGTGATAAATCAAATTAAGTCTTAAAATTGAAGTTCTCAATTTGTTAAACAACTTATGAAGTAGGAAATTAACAAACTAATGTAAGGAACTGTCAATATGTATTTGTAATATCCCAAAAGAGAACAATTTAGTGTTGTTCTACTTGCTAAGTATTTATAGATAGTCTATAAATTGAAAAAGGCAAGTGGAAATTTTTATCTTGAAAAGATAAAATTACAAGATACATAATCTTCTAAAAATACACTAGTAAATATCATGATGAGGATTAAACATGTTAATGTTAAATCTCAAGATGATGGAATTCTCATTCATAGATCCGCAAGGATATCTCAAATATTTGAATAATATGTTGAGGATTATGAGTTACAAGATTATGGTAAACCTGTTGGTCATTAAGATGAATTGCAAATATTGAATTTGACAAATACTCATACTATGAATGTTAAGATGCAGTCCATAAAGATAATTAGTTTTTTGGAAACTTAGTTTATCATGAACTCTATAGTTAGACTATAGAATGAAGATGAGTTTCTTCAAAGGGAATGAAAATCCTAGAGGTTTAAATCTTTGTGTAAAAATCATATGGACAATTTTGTAAACATATTTAATGTGTATGACAAGATTATTAATCACACTTAAGCAATTAACTGTGATTGAATATTCTTTCTAGAGGCACATTAAGTGTATAAAGATTGTGATTGTCATCCTTAGTTTCATTAATATGAAATTGACAATGGAATATCAAAACTCTTTCTTGAGTAATTACTTGTGCGAGGACGATAAGTAATCAAAAGAAGTATTTGAATTCAAATAATCTTTGGAAGTATACAAAGTGCAATAATTCATGAATGGATTAATGCATGCATCTAGGAGATATACTTATCTTTAATTATTAAATCAAGTTTGATTTATAATTAAAATAAGATAATTCCTTAGTATTCCTGAAAGCTAGTGGGAGTGTTATATTTTTTTTTCTTATTTCATATATGTTGTATAACATATAGGAAGTAACATTCCATATACGTTAAATGTTAAGTCTTAGTTTGGAATGAAACTTCACTTGAGGATTTAGGAAATAAACATACAACCTTGAAATATATGTTTATTGTTATAAACATAAGCGGTAAAATAATTGATTCTAATAGAACATGATATACTGTTAGAAAGTCTAAATGGACACGTATCTTTGAAAAGATATAACATGAATGACATCTAAGTTTGACACAAGGATTTTTCATGAACATCATGTTATTTGTTGTATCATGCTTGGATGAAAGATGATTTGACAACATTGATATCTAATTGAAAGTTATTAGATAACTAAGTGTAATGAATATGGTTGGATATAGAATTACATCCTCAGCCTGGAATTGCTCCTAAATTCTAAGTATGAACCATATGGCAAATTGTTGCGTAATTGTTATAGCCGACAAATCTTGAAAGATTGGAAGGCATCAAACATTACACAATGGATATTAAAGTTTACGGAATTTTAAAGAGCATATTGTTGTTTGCATACATTGCATACAAGAACTTCACTAATTGAATTCTTGAAATAAGTATTCTCAAAATTCCGATAGATCAAAATTAGTTGATTTATGTCTTGTCAACAAGTATGATTGACATGACTTGAGGCATAATTCATTAACTAGAATTATCATGCATTGATCTATTTAGTATTTGGATAAGGGATGTTAAGCAATTATTATTTACAATGAATTAAAGTACTTGTTACGTTTTTTTCATTAATAATAGATTGTATCCTATATTTGCATGTTTAAATCCGTGAATAACTTATGTTATTCTAAATAGCCCGTTGTCGATCAATGATATGGGAATATCATTGAATTAAGATAAATCTGAGTTTTGGTAGAATATACTTGAAAGTATATTGATGCGTTGACATGCCAATTTCACATGATATTCAATGAATTGAATATAGGACTTATCCCAACTTCATGAGTTTACTTTATGGATCTTTTCATCAAGTAAATCATGAATATAGTTATCCTCAGACTTGAGATACTAGATAACTGTCATGAATGTAGTGCATTTCTGTAAAGCAATTTACCGCTATACGTTACTGGTAGCTATAAGGATTGTTTTCAGAAGTGTTGCAAACTTCATGGGTTTTGCTTATAGTCAAGAAAGAATTTGTTCCTTCAAAATTGTTTTGAAGTTTAATACTGCTGGGCCCCTCGTAGGGTTGACAAGATGTTTGCGTGGCCACGCCCAAGATCTATCTGGAATACGTTCAGACGATTTGGTAATCTTGCTCAATCAGAAACAACGAGAAACATAATGGTTAATAAAGAATGACTAAGATCCATATCTTTATTAATGTAGTATTAGAAACAAAAGGATAAGTATGATGATGAATCATCGAATGGTTTTTCCAGGAGACCACCACCCGAGTTGTACTAGGGGCATTGGCGTGTTGCTAGACGCTAACCAATGTCATTACACTATTAATAGATGTCCAAGTGGGAGCTGTTAGTTTTAATGGACAAATATTAATGTGTGTATGTCTAGAATCGAACCCAGGACCACGGGATTGCACACATTACGTATGAGGAATTAATGTATAATAATTAATATATAAACCGTTATGTATTTAATTATTGAAACACAAAAATAACGACTAACGGACGTTAAGTAGTTAACGGGAATTGACTAACGACCGTTAGGAAATAAGAGAATGACTATAGATGAAATTAGAGGAACAAGAAGCTTCCGAAATCCCTTAGGGATTGCATGGCCGGTCGTGTATGGGCTTGGAAACCCATTCCATAGCCAACTTGTTCTCCAAGATTTGCACTCTATAAATACAAGGCTAGGGTTATTCATTATTTACTTCTTGTGCACTAGCTATAGCCCTAAAACCTTTTCTTATTCTCTTTTGTTTTGGTCGATCGAATTAAACCCTAATAGGGTCGATCCACCTTGTTTTTATAAACAAAATTGTTTGGTTTATTTTGTGTTTTCAAGATCTAGCAATCTCATTAATTCGGTTTTAGTACGTGTGTACAAGAACGTGGTATTAACTCACTATAGTTAATATCTTGGATTGAATTACAAAACGTTAAGGGGTAATTCATTAATCCAATTTGTTGATGCAAATAATGTTCTAAAAACGTTATTTATATCTTTCGATTACTTCACATTTTGAGGATGACAAAATGTGAAATCACGTTACGTTAAAATTAACGTAAACAAGTTTTTAATCGGAAGATCCCGTTTCTACGCAAATCACTCTAGAACAAATTTACAACTTGACAAATGATCAAAGAAGTGAATTTGTGTTTTAAGACTTCACATTTTAATGTGGCAAATCATTCTTTTTCAAAAATACACATGACAAATTATTTTTGAATTATTAAGAAATGTTTTAATGGAAAAATAAGTTTGAAAATCACAACAACTATTTTTCCTCCCAAAATCAGCTCCAAACTTCCCCAAATAAGTTTTCACCAGAAAAGACAAAATTTGGAGCTTCCTTGTCTGGGACGGCTCCACGGTTCCACTAAATTTAGTGGAGCCGTGGTGCATTTAGTGGAGCCGTCCGTACAAAATTTTCTGTAACGTTCAGATTTTTCTTGCCTATAAAAACCAACCCCATTCACAGTTTTTAGGCATCCTTACACACACAAAACTTTCTGAGTTGAATACTCTCTTCACACTTTCTTTCTTTGATCATTTAGATTAGTTTTTTTTTTTTTTTTTTTTTTTCAAGAGTGATCAAATCATCCTCCAAGTGATCCTCTTCATTCCTCTTCACTAGCAAGAGAAGAACACAAGTATACAAGTTGATACAAGGTGTTATCATTCCTCTTCATTAGCAAGAGAAGAACTCAAAGTATTCAAGAAGATACAAGAGTTATAGTTGTTAGGTTTTTGTAACACTTGTTACATCCTTGTTGTATCTTAGCATACATCAAGATTATCTTTCTTTTGTGAGAGTGTGAGTGAAGATCATTGTGATCTTAAGAGATATTGAAGATCTCTTAAAGCCATTGGGCTTGTGTGTGAATGATCAAAGGATCCAGAGTAGTTAGATTGAGTAGAGTGAAGTGAGAGTTGATCTTTGTGATCGTGTTGAGATCTTGGTGATCTCTTGTAGCCATTGAGCTTGAGTGATTGGTCACGTGGACCTTGGTAGATTGGTGCTAGCTAAGATTAGCACTCGACATCTAGCTTAGTGTCGGTAATAGGATAAGCGACGTGTACGGTTTTCTCCGCCTGAAGGGAGGTTGTTGACATAGTGCTTGAAACTCTCGAGTGTGGTACTCGGGGAGTGGAGTAGGGCGAAGAAGAGCTTCGTAGCCGAACCACTATAAATCCTTTGTCTTGGTTTGATCTTTCCAACTCTACTCTTTACTTTTATTATTTAGCATTAGTTAGTTTAGTGTGTGGTTTATATTGGTGTTGATTGATTACACATAGAGTTCGAATCAAAGTTTCCAATAGCTAACTTTTAAAACAAGTTTTTTTTAAAAAGAACTTAAAACCGGCAAACTATTCAACCCCCCCTTCTAGTTTCTCACACAATTATAAATCATAATTAGGGTTCTTGATCTTGATTGAAGGATTATTGAAGTTGATTCTTGTTTAGCTAGAATCAAAAGTACGTTTGCTTTATTATTCGGTTAATTCTTTATATGTTAAAATAGATCCTATGCTTCTGCATGTGTATGATGATTAAATGTTTAATATATGAACTTGTTATGTTTATTAAATTCTAACAGTGATTGGTGAAAATAGAATATGACGCTAAGTTTGCTTTGGTCATTACACCCTATGTAAGTGGGCATCAATTTTGGGCTTGAAGAATCTAAAACATGTACTTTGTTCAATTATGATGAGAACGTCTGGAAACCTTTGGCTAGCTTCTAAAAACGTTTTCTTGCAATGTATCGAACTATATATGTGTCCTAGCAATAAATTAGTCTTGACTCTAATAATTTTACTGTTTTAATAAGTAAAGTACGTTCTAGTAACAATCGGTTTAGATCATTTGTAAACGTAGATTTACATTACGTGCAGGTAATTGTGGTAACATCAAGACTTAACGCATTAGGTAAAGTTTAGAAATGAGATAGTCTAGAGTTGTTAAAAGCCTAGTAAACATGGCTAATAATATAGAGTTGTCCCTCACCTAAGGATTGAACTAAGTTACGTGTGACAGTTTTGTGACTTTTACGTATACTCGTTCTTTACTATTCTTGTGATCAAAATTTTGTTGTTTTTTGAATAATTGTGGTAACATCATCTAATTAGTTGCAAATAAGCTTTATCTAAATGGTAATGAATTAAGCATGTTTTTTTCTCTTCTTATAGCTATGATTTTGTACTTTTTGATTGACAAATCCACGGGGCTCGAACAATCTGTCACCTCCGATCACTTACTTTGGCACAATGCTACTAGAAGAAGAGGACACCGGTGATTATTGAAGAAACACAAGATGACGGCAACGCTTATACTAATGATGAGAAGCGAGTCGATACCCAACTTATCAAACTTAGCTTAAAAATCTCCCAAAATCAATCTAGCTACCAACTTGCCTATATCTTAACTTTAAGATATTTGGTGTCTCCCCATTTAACTAATTATTAAAGTGTTCTGTTAAAATTCCTATTTTTGTAACATAACTTTCCTTGCAACAAAAGCTTTCCAATTTTGAGATAAAATACCGTTTTGGGACAGGACGATGACCAAAAACCAGTTAAGTCAATAATGAACATTATATTCTTTAACAAGACTTCGGCAATAATCGATAGGCCTATGCACTTGCGGTACACTTGTTTGGATGACACCCGGGTGATGATATATATATATAGGCTCGTCGGTTTCAACCAACATCCCTGCATAAACTTCGGTCTTCGTATAGTAATTAATAGTTTTTACAAAATATGTACATCTACATAAATAATTCATGTTACAAGGATTATTTCGTCATGATATACATATATTTACACAATAGACATACAAATAGTGTAATTACACAGTAATTTTGAATAGCAAGATCTTGACAATTTAGATGCCAATTTGGTCTAAACACTTTCATAATGTCCACCATATGTGATCTGAGCCTTGACCAAAGGAACTCCTCTAACTGCTGACATTGCTTCATTTGCTTTTTGCACCACTTGCTTTATCCTCTGACCAAGAATACAATTTAAGTATTCAACTTCAAAAAGAATAATAATAATAATAATAATAATAATAATAATAATAATAATAATCAAGTAGTACTTAGAGAAAACTTGCATAAACTGTATTGAGCCTCTATTGAAGCTAACATATGGTCCATTTTAACGGTAAGGGTTAATTTGTATAAATGGCACAAAAGACGATCTTTATTCTGCACAAGTTCTTTTATTTAGCTCCTTGCTGCTAGCTTTTTAATATAATCGCCGTTCAAAAAAAATATATTGACATGACATACATGGACATGTATTTTCTTTGTTTCTTTATAGTTGTCTCTTGGTTAAAATTGGCAGAGTTATACCTAAGAGAAGAGGCTATTCACTTATTTGTATGGTAATTACCGCTCACGTCACAATGGTTTTTCGTTTTTTACTCATTTACTTTAGTAAAACTTTATCGGATCATTTATCTACTCTCTTCAACTAGAAGTACAATCGTTAAAAAGAGTTACTTTTATGTGCACGATGTGTACAAATCATCTCCCATCACGTATGAAAGTTTATAGAACAAGAAAGTGGACAAACCTTGTTGTCTGGGTAGACCTGAATAGTAAGCTTTTGGTTTTGTTTGTGTCTTCTGCCATTTCCACAAATGATGATACAAATGGTAACAGCAGCCATACCAATAGAGCAAAAAGCACCAATCCCACTAAAACCCCACTTTAAAATATTTAACTTTTTGTTACTTTCATCCCAAGTAACAGTTTTTTTCTTGATCATCTTTGATGGTGATGAACAATTCATTACTTGATCAACACTCTTTTCCTCGTATTGAAACGGGCTAGTTTCAATATGAGATAAATTGGATTCTCTAGGACTCTGAGAATCCATTTTCATTTCGACAAATTTGTTTTCTTTCTTGAAGAAAACTTGGAAGACCGGATCCTGCTCATCAAGATCAGGATCCGGCTCAGATGAACTTTTGCTGGACTCGTTGATCATAATTGGGAGTTTGATCATTTCTTTGACATCTTCTTTATGATCCAATATTGGTTCACCTTCGACTAAATTTTGAGCCTCATGTGATGTACTAAAGTATCCCGACTTATAAAGATTCGCAGGACTCTTGACATATTTTCTTGAAAAGATTTTCGCACCATCGTCGTCCACGACTTCAAGAAGACCATCATAAGGAATATTCACCCATCCTTCATCTTCAATATCCATCTTTTTTTTGCTTCAATATGGCTCTAAGTAAAACTTTAAGTTTTGATGAATTTTGAATTATTGAAGGTGGTTTAGTAGGCAACTTTCATTTAGAGCATAGTCACCACAAATGGTGTCATATTCCTCTTGTGTTGAAATACAGAATTTTACCATTAGACACTTCTACATATATGATAGATGGTGTAGATGATGCATAGCATTTGGACATTGTTATCTTTTTCTAAACTTGACAAATTTGAGGTGGTCCATGGGACCTACATGATGTGAATGTAATTCATTTCAAAATGGTTTGATATGCTCCTCTTGATATTTTATTGCAAGTTTTCTAATAGAGTTAGTTTACAATTCTTTGTCACATTAAATCTTCTTTAATGTGGTATTATTAGATGTCACCTTGAATACTTAGAATGAAACTTTTGGGTACATAGGTACCTACCTCAGTAAGTTACATAAAACATCTACGTATAGATGATAGACCCTAAGCTATAATGCATAAATTCAAAGTACAATTGTACGTTATACTTCATGTAGACAATCCATATTAACTTTGATGAAAAGTTATTAGTTATCAATGGGTGCACTAAAGATCATGCGTGCATGACGTTAAAGCTACACAAATTTAGATGATTATTATCGTGTACGTGTTCATCTACCCAGGGGCGGAGGATAGTGTAATTAGGGGGGGGCGGTGCCTCAACAAATTGGGCAAAAAATTTATATAGTGCAATTTTGGTTTATGAGAAAAAGTTAAATTGCCTCGGCCAAAATGAACTGCCCTCAACAAATTGGGATGCTGAAATTAGCCATTGGCGTATTGGTTTTGATGCTGAATAGGGTGTTTGGATGCTGAATTAGGCTGTTTGGCTATAATTAGGGTTTGGATGCTGAAATAGGCTGTTTGGAAGCTATTTTTGTGGCTGATTTTGCTGCTTTAGTGCAAATTTTTTTGCCCCCCATATGCCAAAATCTGGCTCGCCACTGTATACCGTATACTCAATAATAAAGTATAGTTTTAGGTATCGCATTGAGTCATTTCGTACCACTAAAAACATCATAGACCATTATATTACAAGTTACTAATATATATATATTTGTTCTGGTTTGCAAAAAAGGAAACATATAAAGAGAGAAAAACATTGGTTGCTTGTGAGGGTTGCTTGGTATATATAAGAGCCACAAAAAATCATTTATTTAAAATAATAATATGTCTGTTTATATTTTTCGCAATGAAAGAAATTGCAACCTTTAATTTGCTGATTTAACTCTTTTTCTTCTGCTGATTGCACATTTATAATATATTTTTTAAAAGAGAATAAAAACATTTTAGAGGTATCAATGGCCTATCGGGGAAGATCTTATCCATACTTTATTCTTTAGAATTGCAACTTAACTAATCATGTCATAATAACCTTAATTAAAGAGGGACAATGCTTTGCGCACAAGCAACATACATATTCTTATGACATTTGCATATATAGTTATATAAACCTATCGAATAAATTAGTAATCAAATTGATCAAAAGCCAGAACTATGAGTTTAAATTCCAATATGTAAATTGTGAAGTTGACTTAAATAATAGAGTGATCTCTATATTTCTTTATTAATATATATACTAATAGAGATTTATGATGTGACATTAATTAATTTTCTTAACTCCTTTAACACTCTTTGATTCGGCTTCTTATTGGTTGTCAAAGACAAATTAGCATTCAAACAGTACGCTGCTGCCAAGTTGGGAAGATCCCATTGGATATGAAACATTTCAAGTTTTACTGTTCACTGTATATTTACACTAATAGTATATTAATCATGGCAGTAAGTGAGTAATACACCTAACCATTGTAACATTTCATGTTACTTTGCCATGTGTTACCAAATACTCTGCCAAAGCATGGCTGTTATTGACTTTGAACATACACATTTCTTGCTAACTTTCTGGAACAACTGCAAAGATATACATTACTAGAAACACCCACATTTCACACATAAAACAAATCAGCCGTTTGAACTAAAAAAAAAACAAGCAGAAAAAAAAAAAACACACAAAAAAAAAAAAAAAACAAGAAAAAATTCAGCAAGAAATACATCTCAGGAGCAAAGATTGCCAAAGGTATGTTTTCTAAAACCTTCCTTCTATTGTGATTTCATGCATGTATGTACTATGCTTCTTTGTACCTGGTAGATAAAAAAAATAAATAAATAACTTTAGCACATTAGTTGTAACATAATGCATTATGAAACAAAAATATTGCAAATCAGTGTTTTTCAATAGTTGATGCATTTGCAACAAAAAATCAACCAATCATTCCTGCATATATTGTCAATCACCCTGTTGGACACACAAAAATGCAAAGACCATTTGGGGATGTTACAACTTTCAAAAACAGTGGCCCAACTAGAAGGGAAACTTCTAGCCCAACTACAAATGAAAGTGAAGATGTGGCAAAGGGATATTTGTTCAACCTGTGTGTATCAAACTATGACCACAAACAGAATCCTCAAAAGAAAGTGCACCTACAAACTGATTTGATGTCACACAAATATGACACTAAAAACAAAAAAAACCATATGTTGGAAAGGACAGAATTTATCAGGCACTTTGGGGAGCCTCATTCAACATATACAAGTTCACATAATCCTTTGGATTATGCCACAGGTGAGAATACTAATTGTACCATTTATCCTTATAAATTGTCACTTGATTGTTTCTAAACTAATTGATTTGGTGTTGTGCAGGTTCTAGAAATACAGGCACATTAAATTCTATGGACACTTATGATGCTGACACTCTAGAATTAGCAGCGAAGATTCAACAAATTGGTGTGCCTAATAGGAATACCAATAGAAGATTAATGGGAGATCAGCAGGGTAGTGGTATGCCTGCTTCTGAAATTAAGGGTAACCTACCTGTTATCTCAGCTGATTAAACAGATTTGTAATTACAATTTGACTGACACATGTACAACTTCTACAGATACAAGGAATGAAATACAAATGGAGAATAACATAGTTGCACAGGCATTTGGAAATTTCAACAATGGAATTTCAGATATGAGTAGCAGGGCTTTCGATACAAACCTTCATGAGGCGGAAAATATGAGTAGCAGAGCTTCGATGCAAACCTTCATGAGGCTTTTTTTTCCGCCGTTTCTGATAGTCACACGATACAGTCAACCAACACCCTGCGCCAAATTAGTACCGATATTAATATACAAAACAGCCGGTCAATCATAAATGAAGACAATAATATGTTACATACAAGAAAAGCAAAAGGTAGTGCAATTATTCTATAAACTGATAAAAAGTTGTTTACTTATCATTTTATTTACAGATAATTGTCTTTTGCAGTTGCGAAAATACAAACACAACAGGAAAATCTGTGTGATGCCACTAAAATCTACCCACCTTCACTCCATTTCCAGAGTAGCATGCATAATATTTCAGGTTTATTTTCGCCAATATTAATGACACACTTATCATTTACAAAACTTAATAGGCATTAACTTGAACAAAATTTGTTGCAGAAGATGCTTCTACAAGTTCAGCAGATAATGTATGTGTCTTACAGAATAAAAGCACCAATCATGGTCCTATCAACAACACGGAAGGCCCTTCAGGTTATTCAGGTAGATATTGCATTCTTCATTACATGAAATAAAGTTTACTGACTTAATACCCATTAATTTTCACACAATTTTTCTCAGATTATACGTCTACAAATTCATTAGATGATGCATATGTGTTACAAAATGAAAACAACGATCCTACACCTATGAACACCAGTGATACTCCTAATGCATTTCGCCAGACCCCTTACCGCACTCTTAATTCCCAAGGTAACTATATTCATTCACCTTATTAAGATTAATTTTACTTAAACACTTATTGTAAATTAACCTTACATAAATAAATTCATTGCATTTTCTATCAGGTGTTTCTAATCTATATATTGATATTGGTGATCCTGATTGGACATGCAACCACTGCGGGGCTGCATTTTGGTATGCTGAAAGGCTCAAAAATTCAACACCATTACACATTCGTTATAGTCGATGCTGTGGGGAAGGGAAAGTGTGTCTTCAAGAAGAAAGAGATCCGCCAGATTCTTTAAAACAGTTGTTGAATGACAAGCACTTTATGGAAAACATTAGAGCATACAACCAAATGTTTAGTATGACATCATTTGGTGCACACATAGACGAAAAAATTAATGATGGACGAGCACCATATGTGTTCAGAATTTGTGGTCAGGTGTGTCATTAGTTAGGGGCGTTATGTCCTCCAGAAAATGAAAAACCAAAGTTTTTGCAACTTTACATATACGACACGCGAAATGAAGTCGAAAATAGGTTAAGAAGATTTGGTGGAACACAATCATCGTCCTTGAACCCTGAAATTGTCCAAGGTCTGATACATATTTTGGATACTCATAATGAGTTGGTTGCATTGTTTAGGACAGCTAGAGACATCTGGGAGCAAGAAAATGTACCTGATTTCACCATTCGGCTTTACAATGTAGATGGAGCTCGCCAATATGAGTTGCCATCTGGAGACATCGTTGGTGCTATTGTCTTTGAAGATGGACCTGAAACGAAGACAGATTACGATGTAATAATACAAAAAAGAGGTGAACGCCCTCAAAGAATTAACAAGCTGCATTCAACCTATATGTCATTACAGTTTCCACTTCTTTTTGTGTATGGTCAGCCAGGCTATACTACAAAATTAAGATTGGAAATCCGTAATGCACATGGTGAAAGACCTAAGATGTCTATGAACACCTATTACATTTATCAGTTACACGAGAGGCCTCATCTTTATGGTTTGCTTTTTAAAGGCGGAAGATTATTTCAACAATACGTGGTGTCAATCTATTGTGCACTAGAGCAAGATCGGCTTGACTTTGTAAGGGCAAAGCAAAATAACATTAGAAGTGAGTATTTGTCAGGCATCTATGATGCTATTTCAAGAGGAGACCGTTCAGGTGCAGATATAGGTAAAAGAATAATTTTACCTTCAAGTTTTACTGGCGGCCCACGATACATGTACAGTCATTATCTAGATGCTCTTGCTATCTGTCGAGTTCTTGGCAATCCTCAATTTTTCATCACGTTCACATGCAATGTCAATTGGCCAGAAATCCGCAGATATATGCAGTCTCGCCAACATCTTTCACCAAATGATAGAGCTGACATCGTTGTTCGCGTCTTTCAACAAAAGGTCAATGATTTTCTGAAAATTCTGAAAGAAGGCACCATATTTGGACCTGCAACAGGAGGTATCTCTTTAGTATATATCTTATTAGTAAATTTAACGAATAATACATAATAAAAATTATAAATACATACATAACAAATTAAACATATACATATAATATACATCTATATGAGACACATATACATAAACATATAGATAACTCATATTTGCTTCTGTTTCATTATGAATGCAGTCTTATACACAATAGAGTTTCAAAAACGGGGTTTGCCACACTGCCACACATTGCTATGGCTAAAATCAACTCACAAGATACGGTCACCTGAAGATGTGGACAAGTTCATCTGTGCAGAGCTACCTGACCGAACAACTGATCCAGAGGCATACAAAGTTGTAACCGAAATGATGTTGCATGGACCATGTGGAGCTATTAATCCAAAAGCCCCATGTATGCAGCAAGATGTGTGCACAAAGAAATTCCCTCAAAAATATCAAGAAAAAACATTCTTTGATAACAACGGGCATGTGCATTATCGTAGAAGAAAGAGCAGACATTATGCAACAAAAAACAAAGTCAAGCTAGATAATACGTATGTTGTTCCATATAATAGGGTACTCTGCCTAATGTTTCACGCACACATAAATGTCGAATATTGTGGCTGGAGTATGCTTATCAAATACTTATTCAAATACATATCCAAAGGAACTGATAGAATTGCAGCCCGAATCACAAGACCCATTGGTGAAGCGTCAACATCATCTAACAGTCCAACAGTACATGTAGATGAAATCCAGAACTTCATAGATGGCCGTTTTATATGTCCGCACGAAGCCTGCTGGAGAATACTAAACTTCCCAATACATCACCGTGAACCAGCTGTCCAAATTCTTGCAGTTCATCTTGAAGGCATGCAACAGATAAGTTTCCGTGATAAAGAACCTTTGGGATATGTTATCAGTGGTGACGGAAGAACACTGACAACACTTACCCAATGGTTTGAATTCAACAGTTTATATGAGGAAGGACACCATCTCACATACGTCGATTTCCCTTCGGCTTTCGTATGGTATGAAAATCAGAAAACCTGGAAGGCTAGAAAACACAAAACAAAGGCGGCGATTGGAAGGCTTGCGTATGTGCATCCTGCTGCAGGGGAATTATTCTATTTCAGAATGTTGCTGTGTCACCAAAAAGGTTGCAGATCATTTACAGAAGTTAGAAGAGTAAACAACACAATTTTTCCTACTTATCGAGCAGCCTGCCAAGCCATGGGATTACTTAAAGATGACCGAGAATGGGAAGCAGCTTTACAAGAAGCAGCTATTTCGGCTACATCAGCAGAGCTGCGAACACTTTTTGCTCAGATCTTGCTTTATTGTGATGTTGCAGACACAGTAAGCCTCTGGGAAAATCACTGGTCACTGATGGCTGATGACATTCCGGCAAGAGCATCTGCTATGACTCATATCAGAAATCTTCATATCAACAATCCACAAATGAAAGGCTACATTCTGTATGAGTTAGAGGTCATACTAAACAGTAGTTCAAAATCAGTTACTGATTTTGGCCTACAACCTCCTCCTCAGAAGCTACTAGACGACTTAAATAACAGGTTGCTAATGGAAGAAAAAAATTACAATCACGATGAACTAAAAAATGAAGCAGATGCTGCTATCACCAAACTAAACAACGAGCAGCAGATTATTTACAACCTTATTGTCCAGTCTTCAGCAAGAAATGAGCAGCAATTGGTCTTCGTTTATGGCCATGGAGGCACAGGTAAAACATTTTTATGGAAGACAATAATCAACAGATTACGCTCACAAGGCAAAATAGTTCTAGCAGTCGCATCATCTGGAATTGCATCATTGTTACTTCCATGTGGCCGCACAGCACATTCGCGCTTCAAATTGCCACTTGATTTAACAGATGAATCAATGTGTCATGTTCAAAAAAAAACAATGCTTGCAGAACTATTTTCACAAACAGATTTGATTGTTTGGGATGAAGCTCCTATGAATGACCGAAGATGCTTTGAGACACTGGATCGAACACTTAAAGATGTTCTCAGCAATCCGGATAAATTATTTGGGGGAAAATCAGTAATGCTTGGTGGTGATTTTAGACAAACACTACCAGTAAAAAAAAAGGGTACAAAAGCAGATATAGTCAATGCATCAATAACTGCTTCGTATCTATGGCAGCATTTTAAAGTATGTAGATTGAAACAAAATATGAGGTTACTGCAAAGCAACATTGATGCCATTGAAAAAAAAAAGACGGAAACATTTGCTTCATGGTTGTTAGATATAGGAGATGGCAAAATAGGTGAGCGTGATTTGGAAGACCCACATAACGCCAGTTGGATTACAATTCCTCAAGAGTATTTAATTGAAGACAACGACGAAGGCCTACATACACTTATCAATTTCATTTATGACAAAGACACATTGGAATCACCAACTGCAGAAATCTTACAGCAAAAAGCGATTGTGTGCCCTAAGAACGAGACAGCCGATACAATAAACGCAAAAGTTCTATCATTAGTAAAAGGCGAAACAACAACTTACATAAGTTGTGATGAAGCTATTCCTCTTACAAATGATGGTGCTGCAAATGAGCTTCTGTATCCGCCAGAGTTTCTAAACACACTGAAAATCCAAGGATTCCCTCCAACCAAGCTTGAGGTTAAAATTGGCACCCCAATTATGATGCTACGCAATGTAAACCTAGGAGGTGGCCTCTGCAATGGAACAAGAATGATTGTCACACAGCTGTTTTCAAATTTAATACAGGCAGAAATTATTACAGGCAACAGGATTGGCGAAAGAGTTTACATACCAAGAATTATTTTGAAAAAAAATGATGCTGGCATGCCTTTCACATTCAAACGAAAACAATTCCCAGTGAAGGTCTGCTACGCAATGACGATAAACAAAAGTCAAGGGCAGTCTCTTAGCAAAATCGGCGTCTATCTTCTAGAGCCTGTTTTCGCACATGGTCAACTTTATGTCGCATTATCACGAGCAACAACCCCAAATGGTCTGAAAATCCTTATAAAAACACAAGAAACCCACCCCCCAACACAACTAAAAACATAGTGTACAAAGATTTCCTTTCCACAATTACTTCACCAGAAATTTAGACACTTAAAAAAAAATTTTCACAGAATAAGCATCATTAGCATTTGCATAACTTCAGATTTCCATTCATTTAGGATTCTTTTTTTTTTTTTTTTTTTTTTTCACATTCCATTCAATTAAATATAATACAAAAGGTATGTATTCATTTAATTACCTTTTTTTTTCAGTTCACATGTATGCTTCCTAATAGCTTTTCCAACTGTTGTTATCACAGAATGGCGTTAACCACTATGGCATTAAGCTCTATTCGGGAACTGAAACCTGGAGACAGAGACAAACTAATCGAGGTTAAAGTATATCGTGCATGGGCAACTCGAAATCCTCCAGACACAACTGAAAAAGGCTACCGTGCAATCTTAATAGACAGACACGTAAGTGAAACAAACAATATACAAAAAACATTATACTTACTTCGTTATTAATCTTCTTAATACAAACAGGGTGACGCCATCCAAGCAAACATGATAGCTGAAGACATTCATCACTTCAGGCCTCTTCTTATACCTGGAACAGCATTTCGTATATCAGGTTTCCATTGTATTCCAACAGAAAATTGGCAGCAAACTCTTGAGAACAAGACATCACTCTCATTTAACCCACTCACAAAACTCGAACCCATACCAGCACAATCATTCTCGAACCACTACTTCAATTTCACATCCTACAATCAGTTACCTAGAAAAGTGTACGACCCCCACACCAAACCCAAGAAAGAATATCCAGTACTTACAGGTACGCAATAACAACTTCTAATAGTTTTATTTACTATAATTAAAAAACTACATATAACTCTACATACCTTAAAAACTGCAGATTATGTTGGATCTTATATTACATCAGGAGACGCTGGCGATATTGGCGATCCTAACAAGAATCAATCAAGAATCAGAAAAGTTGAGATACAAAATCTAAAGTAAGTTAGTTAAAAAAAAATATAACACAAAAAACCTATAATGCAAAGTACCTTCATGCTAATTATTCACAATTCGTTACTACAACAGCCGAAATTCTATTGAATTGACATTGTGGGATCAGCTTGCCGACAATTTCCCAAAAGAAGCTATTGAACAACTTGAAAGGCCTATCATAATAGCTGTCAGCTCATGCAGAGTTTCAAAGTACCAAAACAGAGGTAACATTACTATTATTCACACTAAAATATGTATCTTATATATGCATAAACAAAACAAACATTAAAAAAATAACCATTTTCTTTCTACAGAACTTCAACTTTCATCAACACCAGCAACATATTATTACATAAACCCTGACATCCCAGAACTGGAACGATATAAAGCAGCGTAACTTTCATTATCCTTATTCAGTGTTCTAAATTTTTATGTGTAAACACATTTGACTAAATAATTTCTACATGTAACAGCTACAAAGCACTGTATGAGGAAAAGGCCCCATTGTGTGTCACTAGATACCGATTACAAAACACTGAACAAGAACAGCAGAAAAACCGTATTCCAATTGCAACACTTCTTGAACATAATCCAGATACATACAAGGTAAGATACAACTACTAATGTACATTACTTGCCAAGGAACAATAACGAACCTCAATACTAGCAGAGGATGGTACTATACTTCATGTTGTATCTGCACTAATAAAGCAACAAACATCCAAGGAAACTACGAATGCAGGAAACACGGATTCATACCAGCCCCTAACTATCGGTAAACAAATACAACATATACATCTTTCTTAATTTACACTTACTTACATAATCTTTCCATTCATGCAGATACAATTTCAGAGCTACTATAACAGATGGCACCAAACCCGCACAATTTATATTCTTCACACCTAAAGCAGATGAATTTATCCGTGTGAATTGTGCAGACTTGGTGACATCAAATGAAATTCTTGAGCCTGGCCATTTTCCAAATGCAATTGAAGCAATTGTAGGAACAACCCATACATTTCAATTTCATTACAATCCAACTTGCAACCCAGGCTACATCGAATTTGTCATTGATGAAGTGTTTGGCATACCAGACCAACTTAAACAGATTGAACCACAAATTTCAGGTAAACAAACATAACTATCATCACCATTTACAAATATCAACTACATTCATCCTAATAGTTACACATATTAATTCTATAATGCAGGTACTCAATCACTACCAAAACCATTACCTCCTAACACGTACGTACCAACAGCCACAACAGCAGAGGTTATACAAACACCCACCAACACTATCGTCCACCATGAACATTCCGAAAGTACTAAAGTTTCAAAAGAAAAAGACCAAGACAATCCACCACACACAGAAAAAACAGCAGGTAACAAAGTTGGAATACTTAAGAAAGAAACACCAAACTTTGCAATTTAATCTAACAAAGCATTATCATTTTTGCATTTTCTTGCAGGAAAAACACCGCCACCATCATCCTATACAGGTATGCAAACCAGATCAAAGACAGACACACCCTCGAATGTTGATCAAAAAACAATGAAGCGGCCACTCTTCACAGACCATCCATCAGACACCAAAAGACCAAAAAACTAATCTCCTATATGCAACTATCATCTTTTGTTACTTAAATACAAACTTCCCTACGGCCACTACCAACAGTCATGATCAATGACTTATGTATATATCTAGAACTACTAGCACCACTTATGTTTACGTTAGTTTGCCATTCAGCAAATGTGCTAACCCACCGTTTTGTATAACAAATGCACAACATCATGTAATATAACTCAGCTGTTAATGGCTAATAACACTCTTATTTGGTGCAACAACTCTACATTTTCCTATACATTTTGCGACTGTGTTTTGTACATCACCTCTACAACCATAACTCTTATCTATTAAAAATAAAAACACTAATGCATATCACAAAAAAATTCCAATAATTTTGCAACACAAAAAAAAGATATTAACAGCCATACCCTTAATATTATATTCGCAATTTTAAACTTCATACATTCTACCACCCATCCCAAAACACAACATCTACATTCAATCATAAACAGCATACATACTTCTAATAAAAACACAAAAGACAACCAAAATATACCACACAAAACACATCATTCAAACCAGAAAAGATTAATCTTCTTTTCTTCCCTTCCTTCACGGGCCAAATCCATCACCTTAATCAATCCAGCAAGCACCTCCCTCTCTCTCTTCAGAGTCTCCTTCAAACGATCCAAACCAATGTCACCCTCCTCATGTAACAGTAAAAAACCTTCCCCTTCTTCCACCAACTCCTCTAACCACTTAACCTTTGCACACAACTGATCACGCTGCTCCCCAAGCACCATCAACAACTGATCATTTTCAGTGTAGTCTTGACTAAACGCTGCAACCAAACAATCATCAACTTCATCGGAACCAGCAGCAACCTTTAGCTTCTGGAAATTAGGTGTACGACCACATCCATAGGCAGATGTTGTTGGTGGTGTAGCCATTATGAAAGCAAACAATTACGCAAATATAAAAGAAATTTATTAGGGTTTTCGTTAAGCTCTTTCCCCAATTGTTTCCCCAATAATCGATTTCGCGCGCCACTCTTAAAGAAAGAATACAACCCTAAAGAACGGCCCCTTACTAAATACCCTAAAAAAAACCTATTTTCTTTTAACACCTCATTTCCAATGGGCTTAAAACATAAACTGCATTGCCAAATTAAAAAAAGCCCACTTACCCTTATAAACTAACCATACAAATTACCTTAAGCCCATTTTTACTTTCCAATTCTATTTTTTTCTAAATAAAAAACTTACCATTCTAAAAAAATGCATAAGTAAAAAAATTACAAACATTTAACTAAATAAAAACATAGCAATAAAACGATCGCACCGCAGCATCGCGCGGGCTATTTTTCTCGTTAATTGTAAATGTAAATTGATCGATACGTTTATGTGGTTGGTTTGGTAGTCACTACTACGGCTATTTGATGATTGGTTTGATGATAGGAGTTATTGGTGATGTATATTTAAGGTGGCGGTAATGAGTTTGGTCAACACTACATCTAGTATAATAGATTGAATAAGGTAATTAAAGATAAGATTAGAAGGAAATTTCACACCATTTACCTCTTTAACACATTGATTTGTAAATTAACAAGACACATTCGGAATTTATAGGGAGTAGACAAATACTCACGCAAAATGACGGTGTATTTCGGCAAATAATTATACATGCGAACTTGTGGTTTTGGTGTGACCCCTAATGCAACACTTACGAGTTTCGATTTGTATTTATTGCGAGAAAAAAAGTTTATAGGTTATAAACGAAAAATGATAAAAATTAAAGGATTAAACAATATTTAAACTATTAATTTAGTGTAGGATTTTATTATATTTTTAATAAAAGGTATTTTTGGTATATCACTTTTTAAGAGTTTATAATTTTTAAAAGATTTTATCCATGCGTTATAAGTAGTATAGATGTGTACATCAAGTTTTTTCACACGCCTCTAACTCACAAAATCAATCTATTTATGTAATACATACTTCGTGAACGATTTCAATCCACGAAAATGAATTGCTTGGATGTCGTCTAGTAGTGTTTGTTTGTTGAGGTGATGAAGCCATGAAAATTTTCTCTTATATTGCGTGATAACTTTCTATATTTCCTATACTAAATACCTAGAAATTAGAACATCGTTTTCGTAAAAAGAAACACCTAAAGCATAGCTACATCATGTTATACACTATGGTTTTGCTGTTGTGCAACCATTTTCAACCACTAATGTCACACTAGTTCTTTCTTTCAACAATTACCTTTTGTGTTATTATTACCATTTATCACTAACCACTTTATTCAATAAAATAAACCTCTCTAACACTAGGTGTTATGGAGGTGGTGCACAACTTGTTGGTGGCCTCCATCACGCGTGATCCTCATAACACATGAGTCACCACCGCGCGCGATGATCTTTTTTTTTTCCCTCTATTTTGCTTTCAACTATCAAAAAATAGGCCTCCCAACGGCTCTATTAGATTTTTGTTAAAAAAATTATTAATCAAGAAACACAAACTCATCATCGATTTGTTAATAAAAAAACCGAAAAATAAAACCTTACTCGATACCTCAACAAAGATATTGAAGCCGAAAACCATAACAAGTCCACCATTGTGAATTTTTTTATCTGTTAAAAGTTCTTGGTGATGGTGGATTATGAGTTGGTGTTTACAGATTATAAAAAAACTTGATGAATTAATGATTTTGGTGCATTGTATTGATTTGAGTGTTACTGGTTGAATGGATGAATTTGAGGATAAAAATGAGAGACGATGAAGTAAAAAAGGTGGGTGTGAATAAGTGTGTATGTGATTTATATTGGATGTATACTTATTCTAAAAAAATTTTAAAAATAAAAAATAAATAAATAAAAATAAAAAATTGGATGTATACTCTTCAAAATTTCTGGACTTAGGTTTTCACGTAGGCGTTAATGATGATTAGGATTCTCATCTGCCAATCACACATTTTATTAGTGTCATGTTATTAATGATGTCATCAAATCGCACTTTTGTATTATATACAAGGTTGCAAAAATCGTGAATCGGTAGTCGGTCGGTCGACCACCTTGTAGCTTGTAATCGGTCTAGGCGGGATTAATCGGATTGGTATTACTAACATAATCCGTCCACATACTTTCTCTCTCTAAACAATACACTTACTCTCACACCGGAGGTTGACCGTGGAAACCCCCTTCCGCTGTGAGACTAACGGTGTTTTCTTTCTTAGCAGCTTTTACAGATAATTAGTCCGAAATTCGCCCCATCAAGAGCTAGCTTAAACTAGGTCTTGCATTGAGCCCAAGTTTTGTACTAACAAGTGGCGCCATCCGTGGGACGCCGTTACATAACTGCGTTTCCAAAGTTTACTTTACCATGAGTAATCAGGCGAATGGCTCTTCCCCAACCCAGGAACGTTCAGCAGTACGGAACACCATGGGGAAAGAGAAGAGCCAGGAAGTAGAGGAACATCATTCGTGCCCTCTCCCGGAAAAGGAGATAAGAGAATTTTGCGACAAGCATTATGACCAACTTCTGCCCTTAATGGCCGAAAAAGTACATGCGAAAAAGTTTAGGCAAGTGAAAACTCGTCTCGACTTTGATGATGAAGCACAAGGAGACTCACGATCTCGAGAGCAGTCTCGAAACTCTGAGTCAAAATCCTTGGGGGGAAGAAAGGCTGAGAGAAAGCGGAAGACTAGCCCCAGTGTTAGGTCCGGACCTTCCGAGTATTCCCACTCCCGAAGTGGTTTTTCCAGATTCAGCAGCAGAGAGACGGGATTCCCCAAAGACGATTGTGAGAGAACCACATACCCCTGGTCGACTGTCTTCACTCGCCTAGGGGAGAGACGAGAAGACGTCAAGTCACGTCTAGGGGAGAGAAAACCAGACGTGTTTTCCCGGCTTAGATCCAAAAGTCGCGCTCGAAGAGAGTGTAACCATTCGAAATTTTCCAAACATTATTTAATGATAAAAATTAATTTACTATTATTTGGCAGTCCATCTGAGCATTTTCGAACTTACATGATTAATTCGGAAGGTTATTCCGCACACCGAAGCATACATAAACCCTCCCAACTATCTAATTTTCTCAAGAAAAGTGAAGTTATCACTTCCTGACACTTACTGGCAATTTAATTGCAAAACCGAGAAGTCATCTCGCTTTTCTGAAAAACGCGACACACACGCGAACCGACACCACGTTATTCATGGGTTAAGTTAGATAATTATTTTTCGGAGTTAATAATTTTGTTTTTATACCATTTGTATGAAAACGTTCTCAGAAATATATTTTTTTGGATTTAACAAACCGATATATTATATTTACATTGTTGACTCAACGGGACACGGGGTACACGGAGTAATAATAAAACAAAACTTATCTCCTTTTTATCACAACCACAACCGCCCCTACCTTCTTCCCTATTCCTTTTTATCAGAACTTTTATGATACATCACTATCTACTTTCTTCTTGCTTCCTTTTCCCAGGCAACTTCACAAAAGTACTTTGGAGGGGGAAATTTGATTGCGATCTTTCACAAGATAGGCTCTTCACGGGAATCACACCAAGAAAGCCATGGTCAAACATCCCTTCTTTTTTCTCTTTTAATTTGATCGAAGCAACAAGGATGGGACACTCATTCAAATCCTCATCACACACACTCACATATCTTCAAGGTTTTATAACCGCTCCTCTTATTTCCGGCCAGATTCCGGCCAACATCTATTCTTGCCGCCGTTAGCGAAGGACTAAAGGGTGCGAGCGAAGGGTTTGATCAGGGTTATGAGTTGGGTAGTTCATAGCCGCCACCACCACTGGCCACCACGGCTACCGTCTCCTTCCCCTTTTGTTTCTCGATATGGTAAATCGCGAACCCATGTTTATATATTTCTTGTTTTAACCGATTGTATATGTAAACGAGTTAAGAGTTTTCGTGGATATTAATTTCGTGTGATTACAAATCGTTAAAAGGTGGTTGTGTGATTTATCTCATATATATTTTTTTCTTATGCTCGTTCAAGCTTATTCGGCTTATGGACTGATTATTTTGATAATTGTTTTCGTGGATCAAATAAACTGAAAACGGACTAATATCGGATTTGAAACGTGTTAATGTGGATTTCGTGTGGTAAAATCATTAAAGTGGTGTTTGTTTAATCGATTGGTTTGCGAGTCGGGTATAATCCGACTGGGGTTTTCTTGTTGGTTGGACTCATCTGGTACACAACCTGGTGTTGATTTAACTTATTGACTTTAGTTTAGCTTCGGTGTGAATCTGGGTTTTCTTAATTTTTTTTCTTTAGCTCGTTATTATGTTGCGGATTGAGGTTTGAACCTGAGTTTTTGCTATTGAATTGTTTTACTCATTTGGGTATAGAGGCAACTAATTTCATCCATTTTTGTTGCATCAGTTCGCGTCTAAGCCAGTTAGTTTCTCGGCCGAAAGAATAAAACCCATAGAATGAGAACACAGTATTATCTGTTATAAAACTGAGTACCAGTTTTGTTAGGTTAAAAATGACTCGTAAAGACCTCTTTAGTTCCTGAAAACATACATAACTCATTGAAATTGAATGTGAATGTGATAACGTTATGAGTCACTGTGTTCACCAAAACCACCATAGAGTATTGGTATACACTCAGTTCGTATGTACCTTGCTTGTATGTTTCATACTCTCATTATCTTGAAAGTCAAACTTTTAATGAACTAAAATTTAAAAAGGGTGCGTATGATTTAAAAGTCCAACAATGTGCATTACATACTTTGTCAATACATACAACATGTGTTTAATATATTTTCGGTTACGGGAAAACTCGACTAACGCAAAATTATTGACAACGTTTCGATTTCTCTTAAGATTGATACTTGAATACGGACTAAATATACATTTCACGAACAAAATATAACGGATTATGACTCGAATAATTTGACACAGATTTTATAAATATCAAACAGACTGAATATTTATATCGGACTTATATTATGTTGTTATCTATTTAATTGATTTGGGAAAATTGATTCATAATAAAGTCTTTCAACTTGGAACGTTTTATAAACGAGCGGGTCATGGCAAAATTTTGTAAAATTTCTACACTAACTTTATTTGCGATAACTCTTTTATTTTAAATTCGTCGAGTGACGAGAGACACTTTGATATTGTAAAACTTTTGAAGTTTGAATTATAAATTCAAACTTACCTTTATATATGAAACATGTATGTTTTATACAAACAAATTGGGAATTATATGATAAATGCCCAGACTTACCAATTGGTCCACTTTATTGACATATTTCTTGGTCGTTATTTTCTTGACTTACGCTTGTCATTTTTTTCTCGACTCGAGTTCTCGTCCGTACATTTCTTGTCAGTGTCGATTTTCTATTCCAATTTGGCGTGAGTATTCTTGAGTCTATGCTATCTTACCACCACACGAAACGTTAACACTAAACTTTTTACAAACTTTGATACAAGTAATCCACGAAAACTAAGACGCTTGTCTTTTGAAAACTCTTTACTTCACGAGACGTATTCTGAAATAACTGTATATAGTAGGTGGTGCCGATCCGGCACCGTTGTGCCTGTACTCTCGATATCGTTGTGTTTAGCTCTTGATGCCAGTTGTGACCACTGTGATATTTTGCGTTGCTGCAAGCTAAGGTGAGTTCATAGTCCCTACTTTTACTGGTTTTAAACTGTTTCTGGAGGAGAATACATGCTCGTTTTTACTTAAACTTAATGCTTGTTTTTACTTGAAACGTGATTTGTTTTTCTCAAACATACAACTTGGCTGAAATACTTGATTGTTTACTTGAATGCGTTATATGAATATATGACACACATTAACCAGGTGTACTGAACTGTTTACTCAATATTTGACTGTTTGGCTGTAATACTTGATTGTTCACTCAAATGCATTATATGTATACATGACACACACACTTTGACCAGGTGTACTGGACGAACACATATAACAGGACCGGGTGTAACGGTCACATGACCGGGTGAAACGGTCACATGACCGGGTGTAACGGTCACATTACCGAGTGTAACGGACATACTACCAAGTGTAATGGTCATTACGAGTGTACCGCTTAACCAAGCAAAATATTACTTCTGTTTACCAGGAACAAATTTTATTGGGCAGTGGGTTGTAAACACACAGGTTGCAAGTCTTGTATGGGCGGGACTTGGGACTGAGTGGATTTACAATGCTTTTGCCGAGAAATCGTTATTCAAATGCTTTACATTTTACACTAAACTCTGTGAACTCACCAACCTCGTGTTGACACTTTTTAGCATGTATTTTCAGGTTTAAGGCGATAATCTAGTTGTGAAGGCTTTTGGCATGGCATGGCATGGTCATAGAAGACTCTGATATATTTGGGACCACTTGAAATCTTTTATGGGCTTATATTTCCGCACTATTTTTGAAATGTTGTAAACAAATCACTTTGAACATGACATCTATTTTAAATGGTTGAGGTAAAACCATTCTTTATACTTTGTGTTGTGATACCAATTTAGTAGCACCCAAACATGTATGCTTCCGCTAAACCAGATTTTGGGGGTGTCACAGATTGGCATCAGAGCCTAGGTTATAGAGAACTGGGTATTTTTAAAACCTAGACTATAACCACTTTTACGAAAACTAAACCCTATGACCGTCGCATGCCTGCCTGCCAAGCCGATGCCTCATTTGTGATTTTATTGCTAATATAATTGATGAGATGTGCACACTGTTATTGGATAAGTATATCCATCTATTTTCACTATCTACTATAAGTACCTTCGACATACTTATACACACGTATCATACTCGTCGTAGCATTACGCCTTTTCTCTACGCAATCTCATCAATCGTCCTCGAGTGTGGACATCCGCCTTAATTATTTAAGAAACTTTTAAAAGTAAGAGATATATTACTGGTGTAACTAAGCTGACTATTCCAAAATTTATTGAACCTCGGTGGAATATAGACTGATCACCTATATTCGACCAGGGACAGTGGAACATAGCCTGATCACCTATGTCCGACTCAGAGGTAAATTTTGCAATACTCAGAGTAGTTATACTAGGAGTTATGTCCAGATTGATTTTCTACTTGACTCGTGAAAGTTTTAAAATTTCTGCGTGAACATAATCATTGAACATTCACATCTACACACAACACACTGGCATCACAACACCTTATGAACCGTAATACACCGGCACTGCTATACTCCTTCATTTATACGGAATTTCTGTTTGTCGCCGTCTGACTGTAATTTGCATCGGGCCGGTTAGACCCGATTGGCACCGTTTGAACCCGAGTTGCTTATTTGTAACCCATCGAGATTGTAATAAGCCAGTTGAGCTTATTGGAGCGTTCGGATTTGATTTTAGCTACCTTTGAATTTGAATTTGGCTACGTTTGGAATTGGTTTTGAGCTGGGTTAGAATAAATTTTAGCAATATGCAAACTATTTATATAGAAATAATAAGGCACTTGCGCGATGGGAAAGCAGTATGTAAGCGGTAGTGAGTAATATTATGAAGGTAGGGGTCAAAGTAGTGAAACTGACTTGTAGTCGCACGTAGTTAATAGACGGTGTAATAACTTTCATTGCATTTTATGTGGAATATCGGTCTCTACCACCTATGATATTTTTTTCATAAAATTATTTTCCCCACATCAAATTTAAAAAAATATTTACATTATGATAAAAATAGATTTACATATATACACCTTCTAAAGTTTTTTTCTTTTAACTTGTTTGTATTATTAAGAATTTTATTTATTATATTGTCTCTCATAGGGGTGTAAATCTAATGTTTTATATCCTGCAAATTTGTTTTTCATATCTATATATTTACATCAATGGTTGTTTACTAATTTTCGCTTGAATTGCCTTTTATAATAAATTAGTAATTGTGTTGTGTTTAAAAATTGTTATAGTTTTGACGTAAATGATGCTTTATAGATAGTTAAAATATAAATAATAAATTTTATCTATAGCATGTTTGTGGATAAATCAATCATTGATAAACCTAATAAAACGTTTGCAAACCGCACAAAAATGTTCTATACTTTAAGCCAATTTAATGTATCAAAGTTAATTTTTAGTGCAATGTAAGTTTTTTTTGAGTCTTTTTGTTTCTACCAGTCTTTTTTTTATAGTTGGATAGTTAACCAGTGTGATGTATCATTATAGTTGAACACTTAAAAGTTATTTCGAGTAATGTTATGACCGATAACCTCTTTCGAAAATTCAAATCCTTTTACATTGCACAAAACATTAAATTCAACATCTTAGACCGAGAAAAAAAGTACCTATAACTTTAGTTGGTCTAAAATATAATATACATTTTTATGTGATTTACCTTAAAACATTTAATTGTAACGATTTGCCTACATTAAATATCCACAACTCATAATTTCAAATTAACTCTCAAATTTCGGAAGACTTCTTGTGTTTTTCAATCAACATCTTCTATTTATGGATATGCAATAAATTCTTTACTAATTTATGCATAATTATAATTATAATTAGAATTGCATATATATCTCTCATATAATTATATGTTGATGTTGATATGCCTCATTAGTCATCAAATATCTTTATGTTCTTCTCATTCATTCTAACATGCATTGCTGAATATCGTAATGATAATCGAATTCATGGTCGCCTATCATCGCCATCAACACAATACGTCCCACCTTCACACTCGTCTTCGCCATGCCATTTAATGATTATCTTCTTTATCAGAGGCGTCTCTAAGGATTTACGTGCCCTATCCGAGCCGTTAAAAAATATGCCCCTTAGACCCCTTAAGCTTTAAGCGAATTAAATAATTGGGCTTATAAATTTATTATGGGTTATAGGTTTAGTTATAAGATTGGAATTTAATTGGGCTCAAGTTTAAATGTTAATACCTATTTAAAAAAATACATATAATATATATATATATATATATATATATATATATATATATATATATATATATATATATATATATATATATATATATATATATCGGATTTTTTTTTAAATGTGCCCTCGCGTAAAACGGACCCTAGCCCGTTGGCCTCCCCGGCCCACCCAAGAGCCGCCCATGTTCTTTATCAAATAAGTTATTCTAGCATATTTATCTTGAGCATTCAGTAGTTTTATAGGGTTGATTTGCTCAAACGATGCTTCCAATGCCTAAAGAAACATTGGGCGTGAAGATATGATAGCACAAAGTAACACTCATCTAATCAATAGTCTTTTACATCATTTTTTACTTGGTCAATTTGATGTTGTATAAGTTTGTGGGGATCGAGTGCTATTGCTTGTGGTTTGGTTGTATGAGCCTACTTGGATCCAACCAATATTTCGATGCAATAATGACTTTCTACCATGGCTAGATAAGTTTGTTATGTATCGAGTGCTACTACTTTTCGGTGGGTTACGATACTTCCAGTCTTTTTTGTTTTTGGCCTTCTCCGAATATCCCATAGTCAAAAGCTTTGTCACATGGAGGGTTTTGGGCTTATACGTGTGGAAGCAAAAGATTTCAATCTGGAATTTTGTGGATACGTATTTGTACATTGTGCTTTACATTTTATATTAATCGGTGATGGGGTATATTGATTGTATGTATGTAAGAAATAGTATTTGTTTAAAATCAATTGTGCTTTACATAGTTGTACATTATGTTTTATAAGTAGTATTTACTTAAAATCTAATTTTAGGAAATCTTAAACTCATAAATAGGAGAGAGGGTTTACCCTAGTATAGATAATTTGCTTGGTAGTTGGTATTATTAGAAGAAAAAAAAGCAAGTCCAGCCAGAGAATATGATTCATACGGACTACATGCATGTTAACCAACACCTATAAATGTTGTCACAAATTTAAACGACGAAACATGATTATGCTTTTAACAGTTTATTTGACTTTGACAATGTTTAGCCTGAAGGCTAAAGTCGAGTAAAAAGATCCATCTCTATCTTTTTTGTTAACACAAGAATCATATTACATGTATATTAGTTCCATTGTCGAAACAAAATTAATGCGTAAATCACATTGCATAAAATATACTCGTAATCTGAAAACTAATAAAATGATAAAAGACCAACAAAAAACAACTGACCAGATGTACTCTGCAATGAGCTTGTCATGGTTAGTGGAGAGATTAAGGTTAATTAAATCTGTTACCGTCGACATTTTCTATGTGTATGTGTTTGGAGAATTGAGGTTAAGGAGAGTAAGGTTTTATAGTGGAGATGTTATTTTACTCAAATGAATAGACCATGTAACAACCACTTCATTTATTTTTAAGTTGGAGTTGTAAATGTTCATAGCAATATTACTTTCTCAAAATACACCAAATATATAGCAAAAAGAGTTATGATCACCGATTAAATAGTGGCGAGTTGGTATAGTATTGTCACGTCAAATGATGTAAACGATACATCTTAAAAAGACGGACAAAACAATGCATCTTAAAAACGCAATTTTCTTTTAACGGCAAAAATGAGATTAAACTAAAAGAGCTGGACGAATTACAATAAAAAGGATAGGGCACTTTTTTTTAACGGGAAAAGATATATTAAAAAAACTAGCAAGTTGCTAAAAAATTACAAAGGATTACATAGCCGATCTGTCCAACTATAAACTTTCCTACCTCTATATTTTAAACAAGAAAAAAGAAAATAAACGAATGGAATAAAAAATATCACATTTCCTCATGGTGTGAGAGTTGAACATGAAGTTATTTCGATACTTCCAAAAGACCTAGAACATAGAGGAAACGATAACAAATAGACGATCCTTCTTAATGTTTGAACCCGGCAGATTGTCAATCCAAGATATTCAATCGGTGTACGAAGGAATCGAAAAATCATAAAATGTTACACCATATACGAATCAATCTCTTGAGGCAACTTTACATGAGAAGAATACGTGATCATTTGATTTGACATTATTATTGCAAATCAGGCAAATAATATTTCTAAACCACGCATGGAGAGGTTTAGCCATGTGAAAGCCTATCCAAATGCATTCTCCATGTAATGATCTATGAGTGTTTTAAGTTTTATTTTGTCACTTTTTAATACTTTTCTACATGTATTGTTCATAAAGTCACTTACTTTTCTTTTTTTTCTTTTTTTTTTTTTTTTGGTTTTAACATTTTTTGATTACAAACTAGTGTTATAAACCTTTTGTAACAAGAAAGTTTCAACCTTTTTGAAAAATTTGAGTTTTAAAGAATCATACTTTTGTGTTCTTGCAAAGTTTCTAAATAGCGTATTTGATCTTTAAAGTGTTAAAGTTTGCAACTTTCTTCAAGTTTTAGTATTTTTAAGCTTAGTTGTACAAGAAAATTGTGGTAAGAAACAATCCTTAGTTGAATTTTTAGAGTTTTAGAAATTCTAGAAATGTTTCGAAATAGCTAAAACCCTAAAGTTTCGAAATACCCCTTAAACCCTAAAGTTTCGAAATCCTAAACCTTAAAGTTTCTAAATCACTCTTCAGACAGTTTCTTCAGGATTTGTGGATTACTCAGTGTTCTTCTTTCTTGTAAGTGAGAAAAACACTTCGACTTTTGGAAAAACTTTCAATTCATATGAATTAGAAAGTTTGAAAAAGTTTTGAAATCACTCAAAAAGTATTGAAATCGAAAAGTTTCGAAATAACTTGAAAGTTTCGAAATCGCAAAGTTTCTAAATCGCAAAGTTTCTAAATCACAAAGTTTCGAAATCACAGAGAGTTTCGAAATAAGACAGAAGTTTCGAAATAGCTTGAAAAGTTTCGAACTAGGTGAATCTTGACTTAAACTCAACTCCTACTTCGTTAAACCGATCCAAGATCAACTTTATAAAACATAACTTCATCAATGGCAACTCAGCAAGATATTCACGCAGCCGGTGCAGAAAACCGACCTCCCATGCTGTCAAAGGGTGGATACTCACAGTGGGCTAGTCGTATGATGCGCTATCTTAAGAGCAAACCAAACGGAAAACTTCTTATCAATTCCGTTTTGGAAGGACCCTTTAAACCACAACAAGTCTTAGACCTTGGAGATCCTAATGGAACCTTCCCTGTACAACCATTCTACAGAGATCAGACTGAGGCTGAGTATACTGAGGAAGACAGACAACAAATTATAGCTGATGATCAAGCATTTCATCTCGTCGTTCTTGGTCTACCTGAAACGACTTATGCAACTATGGATAGTGAAGGAAGTGCTCATGCAGTCTGGGAAAGAGTCAAACGGTTAATGTACGGGACAGGCATTGGGAAGCAGGAAATGGAAACACAATTGCTCAAGGAACTACACAAGTTCACTTCCATTTCTGGTGAATCAATAGAATTGTACTATCACAGGTTCTGTAAGATCATGAATGACTTATCCAGACACAACCTCACACATAAGAACATAGCTAACAACACCAAGTTTCTGAACGAGTTACAACCAGAATGGGGAAGATACGTCACCATTGTTTATCAGACAAAGAACTTGCATGAAGTTAACTATGATCAGATGTACGACTTATTAAAGCAGAATCAAGCTGAGGCAAATGAAGTCAGGGCCGAATTACTTGCTAAAAATCATGACCCTCTCGCATTAATTGCTAACACACCAACACCTTTTTCAGTGAACACACCACATCAACCATCATCATCTTCCACTCACAACTACATACAACCACCATACATTTCACAACCGACACCTGTCTACCAACAACAATTCTACCCACAACAACAATATCCACAATTCCAAGAACCAGAGTTCACTGACAATGATGAATCTACTACTGCTTTGACACAAGCATTTGCTTATCTGACAAAGGCATTCCAAGGACGCTATTCCACACCAACAAACAACAACCAAAGGATTTCATCGAACACTCGCAATAAGCAGATTGCTCAGCCGAGTTTCAATATGGGTCAAGGAGGACCAGTGGTTGGAGTTATTGGGAATCAGCAGGGATATGCTATTGGATTTCACATTGGTAATCAGAATATGCAGAATGCAGGGAATCAGTTGGGTCAGTATGTAGGGATTCAGAGGGGTCAGAATGTTGGGCATCAGACAGTGGGTAATCAGATTAGGAATGTGGCAGCTCCAGTTGTTGGGAATTATGGAAATGTGAATCAAGGTAATCTGATGAAGTGCTTCAACTGTCAAGGTGTAGGTCATATTGCAAGGAACTGTCCTACTAAGCCAAAGAAGAAAGATCCATCGTACTTGCCGAAAGCATTGTTGTTGGCACAAAAGGAACAAGCAGGGTTTCAGTTGAATGCAGAGGAAAATGATTTTATGGCTCTTATGGATGACATGGAAGAACGAGAGGACATCGATGCGAACTGTATCTTCATGGAAAATCTTCAGGAGGCTAAGTACGACATGGATTCTGACACACCTCCTGTTTATGACACCAATGCTGTATCTGAGGTACCATTATTCAATACATGCCACAATAATGATATATTTGATATGTCTCCTCATGAGCAACAACATTCTGAGACTCCAGCACCCACTTATGATACATACCTGGATACGCCGAGTAGTAGAAATATTCCTTCAACAACTCCAGATATAAATCATAGTGGAGGCTCAGTTTCACAGCATGCTGAGAATGATGAGGAAACACATGCTCTATTTGAATCATTATTGAACAATTGTAGTATTGAAATTGAGAAAGTGAAAAAGGTCAATCGCGATGTTAAGGCTGCGAATGAGAAATTGACCGCTGAGCTTGAGAGATACAAGGAAAATAAAAAAAGTTTACAAATTGACACTAAACGCGAGTCAGAATTTGAAATTGGTTATAAGAAGTTACTTGTTAAAGATAGGGAATTGCAAAACAAATTTGATAATCTTCAAATTAGTTCAACGAAAACCATCAACTCTTTAAAATGAGAAATTTCTGATTTAACAAACCAACTTTCAAAACAAAAATCAGCTTATACCAATCTTGAAAAAGAACGGGGTGAGTTAAAAAAGGACTTTGCAAAGAAAGAAGATAAACTTTTGGATGAAATCATAGAGTCGGAACATATGATCGCAAAACTAGAAGCCTTATTGGTTAAAACAGGTCATTCGAGTCAAACAATTCATATGATTACTAATCAAATTGATCCGATTTACCATACGAAACAAAAAAATGGCTCTAGGTAACAAAACTCTTTGTAATCTCAAGAAAGCTCAGAAAGAACAGAATGTTTTGTACAATGGAAATGTTATTTATACCAAACATGATCCTCCTATTGGTCGTGATTATGTGGAAACAATAGAACTTGCTGAAGAGAGTCAAACCAAAATGAAACAAAAGAATCCAGACCAGAAATCCATTAATTACAACAAACTGAACAAACTTTCTGGAATTACTTTTGTTCCACAAAAACAAACAACTGAGTTTTCCAAAAACCGAGGCTTCTCAAAACTAGTTTCTAAACCATTAGTTGCTTCCAAATCCCTTTCAAAAATGGAACAGATGTCTTCAAACAACACTTTTAACACAAGTGCTACCAGAGGATTTCTTGATGATATTAAAACCAGAATTGGGCAACTTCAAACGACTTTAGAATCTAAAATAAGACTAACTGAGAACAACTGGAATTCAACGGTTCATTTACAGCTGAAAAAGATTCTTGAAAGTGAATTTGCTCCACAAATTAACAACATTAATGCTCGAGTAATTCATTTTAAAAAAGCATTTTTAACTGAAATAGTTGACTTTGTCAAGGACCACAAATCCCTGATAAAGAAGGCTAATGAATCTATTGAGACATATTTCATCTGAATATAATGTCAAAAGTACTGTTTCTAATGCATGTAATGACTCTGTTTTTTTAATGTGCAAGAAATGTTTATCTAATGATGTTTGTGATGATTATGTTTCTAAAACTGTGACTGTTACGGCTGAACAGAAGAACGTTACAAAATGAACTAGTGCTAGATCTAGATCTACAGAAATATTAGTTGCATGCTTTAGGTCAATCACTAGTAGTCAAATGCCTATGAACTATCTTAAGTATTTTGTATGGAAACCAACGGGTAGGCAGTTCATACTCCAGAATGGCAAATTGAAGTCTGTTCAAATTAAACCAGTAGAAACTTTCTATGAGTGTGATACGGATTTTACTCCTAACACCATGGAACCAAATTCAAAACGGTTTCCGAATACAAACTCTTCTGTTCTTCGCAGGTTATCAAAATATGTCTTTGGATCGTCGACTCGGGTTGCTCCAAGCACATGACCGGGAATCTAAAGCTGCTGATCAATTTCGTTTGGAAATTCATGGGAATTGTACGCTTTGGAAATGATCATGTAGCAGCTATTATGGGTTATTGAGATCTTCAGTTTGGGAATTATTTGATCACTCGAGTTTTGTAATACCCTAAAATATGGACTACATTTTTTTTTTATTCTTTTGGTATATAACCTAAGTTAAATAATTAAATTGGTGATGTTAAAACTTTATATTATGTATAATATTATTAATAAACCTAAATTAAGAAAACACTACATTTCCTTTTGAGAGGGTAACTTCATGCAATATCCGATATTATCAAGACAATTTACACATTTTCTATTTTAAGTAAAGATGTGATCTTATCGACCTTAGCCTATTCGGTTATATCAACATCCGATCCTATCTGCATACAAGTTTACATCTCACAAGTATATCACTACACATATTTTCTTATTTTTTAAGATCCGATTAGATCAAATTCCCTAAATAACTAATATATCAAGATACACATTCACACGTTTTCTGTGTTTGGTAAGGATATGATCTTGTCATCATTGGCCTACTCGTTTATATATAAAAAAACACGCTCCTCTCCTAACTATTATCCTCTTCTTTGCAGATCCAAATCATTAGCTATCTAACCCTAAGAATATTACCGATCCTAACCTGTTACTTGTTCTTTGGTTAACAATATGTTATTGGTGATGTGTGCATTCGATCACAAATCCAAACGTGAGATTATACTCGTGTTCATTTTATCGCAGTTGTGTGATCTTGTTTTCACTGTTACCTCACTCACATACAAAACCTATGTTCCCTAACATCCTGTTATCACACTTCTAATAAGCTCCTCACCATCAACAATCTCAAAACCTAAAAACCCAGCTGCATATATACGAAGGTCGGGAATAGCAGATTCCATCTTCGAATTCACGTGAGAATTGATCTTGTTTGATTTCTTGTTCATGTACGAGTACTCATAGTGGGGTTCCTTTGTTCTTGTTCGAAGCTTGATTCACGTTGTGGTTAGGGTTCGGTTCAGTTTGAAGCTAAGACCCTGGTTTCGATGCCAGGAGGTTAGGGTGTGATTCGATAGCTTGGAGTTTATGGTTCGAGATTGGTACAGAGGATGGTTGTTCGTGTAAGTCTCGGTTGTAGGTTCGATCGTGTGCCCAATTATACCTTCGTGTTCGTGTCCTTGTTTCGTGTTCGACATCGAACTGAGCCTATACTCGAGTTGGCTTGGAAGTAATTCTTTGTGAACCACAATTTATATCTATCGTTATAACTTGTTTTACCTTAACTCTAAATTGAACACAATACGCTATGCTTAGATATCAGTTGAGTAATTGATGAACTCAAATAAGTACATTTTATTACCATCATTTATCCTATTTATTTGACTTGTTTTATTATATTATCTGTGAGAATTGATACATTAATGTTTACTTTTGTAATTCTCAGGTAAAAAACAAGTACTATGTGAAACTTGGCGATTTTGGACTAATTATGGAGTAAAACAAGCAAGAAGTTAAGAGTCTACTTAAATGTACAAGATCAAGACCATTCTGCTCCAGATATGCCGCATCCTACTTCTTACATACGGCGCATCACTATCAAGATTTCACAAGTTATAATCCAAGACGGCAAAGGACATGCGCCGCATAGATAAATGGAGTTACGCCGCATCTTCTGGCGGTGTACGAATATTCCTGAATATATTAATCTTGGACCCCACGCGAAGTTAAGTCAATGCGCCGCATCTACTTATTCAATGCGCCGCATCTAACCCTCAGACAGAAACTATAAATACCCCAAAGTCAGACGAATTTCGGGGTTCGATTCTACACAACAAGACCGAAGACAGAAGAAACCCTAAGCCGAAGTCAGGCGCATTAGCAGCACAAGACACACCCTAAACGAAGATACAAGAGCTGTAAGAAGGTCCTGCATGTATTCAATTCATTAAGTAGTTTTGTTTTATTGTATTAGTACACTTTAATTCATCAGGATTGATGGGCCGATTCCATGTGACTACGGAAAACCATGGGCACCCCTTAAAATTGCTTTCCCATTAATTAAAGTTTATATGTTGATGTCTTTGGTGACTTTTATTAGTGCATTGATAACCTCTGTGTCTAGCTGAGCATTGCTTGGGTCGCCATGCCCCTTCCTCGCCTATTTATTCTATCGTTTTAGGATAGTGGGATAGACATAAGTAATCATTAAGGGTTTACTCGCCGATAAGATTAGAGCCAACGAGAAAGGTTTACATCTCGGTGCGTTGCATCGAACTATACACTTCATATAAAACTAGCAATAAAACAAGTGACAAGCTACTTAATTATCAGGACAGGTCTTCTTATTGTCTCAAGTATTTATCTGTGTACGTGTGTGCTAATCGCTGATTCGTGCTTATTAGTTTAGTTTATTATTTAATCATAACCAAATCGTGCCAGTCTCTCAGGCTGAACCCCCTTGCGTTAGATTTGGTTGTATAGTTAACTTAAGATATTAAAATACTGATTAGAATAACTAGATAATACGTTCCACTCTTAGTGATCGACACTCTACTTACCATTATATTCATACTGACCGGGTACACTGCTCGTTAAAGTGTGTGTTTAATTGATAAGTCTGCTAAATATAAATTTAAAACTTGAATACTGCTAAAACCACAACGACATCACGCGTGCACCAAGTCTTTGGGTCCGCTGCCGTGGATATAAATAATTAGAGCAATACACACGCACATCAAGTTTTTGGCGCCGCTGCCGGGGAGTGAATTGTTATTATCTGTTAATTTGATTAGTATTTAATTAGGTTTTTCTTTTTAATTATTATTCTAACCACTAACCCTGTTATATATTAGATTAAATTGCATTCATTGTATTATTTGTATATTTTCTGTTTTTGTGTATTTTTCTTTTTGTTTGATTTTATTTTTTGTTTTTCTGTATTCTGCTATCGTTGTACTGAGCTTATTCAAACGATACGGCGCATCTGTTGTCACAGATACGGCGTATTGCGTTTAATTTTTATAAAATACAACGCGTTTAATAAATTCGATACGACGCATCTTTCCCCAAGATACGGCGTATTCTGTTTTTAATAAGAAATTTTTTTAAGCGATAACGCCATACGACGCATCTGTTTTAACAGATACGGCGTATCTATTATTTAAATTAAAAACAGGTTTTCGAATTTTTAAACAGATACGACGCATCGATTTTTATCGATACGGCACATCTTCTAAATCAAAAATCGGTTATATTTGCTAAAATTAGATACGTTGATTTTTGATAATTTAAAACTGATACGGCGCATTCTAATTCTAAGCGGCGTATCTGTTTTCTGAATAAAAGTCTGATTAAATTTTAACGATTATAAGATACGGCGTATCCAACTTTTTGGATACGGCGCATCGTCTACAGATATCAGCAAATTTTATTTTACTTTGATTGTGTCACTCTTCTTTTGCACGAGTAAGTTTTATTTCAGGAAGATGGACGATCCGGATATTACAATGGAAGAATATATTAGGTTTGAAGAGGAAAAAGCCTTGAGCAATAATCAGGTGTATGATTGGAAAAGAGCAAGATATGGTGCACAAGTCATTGAGACGAAAGAAATCACTATGGAAGAATACTTGATTTTAGGACAAGAAAAGTCAAGGATAGTAAGAAACAAATTGCCATTTCAACACACTTGGTGTATGTCAAATGATGATGAAGAAGATTCATATACCGTGAAACCAATTCCGGCAATTGTTCTTGATAGTACTTTTTCTCCGGAGATTGCACAAGACGATGTGTATACGGAACCCTACATTGAAGAATATTCTGCAATCGTATTACCACCATTAGACAATCCAACGGATGAAGATGAAAAGTATTCTAATTTTGATTTCGAACCATTTGACGCCATAGTTTATGATGACATACCTCAACCATATTTTGACCCAACGAGAGATTTTGAAGAAATCTGGGATTACTTATTTAAGGATGAAATTCGGGACGATTATGAAATTGCAAGACCACTAGTTGAAGATGGAGATTCACAAGATGAATTGGAGTCACTTACAACACAAAGTGGTACAAATTTATTTAATATTATTAATCCCGTTACTAATAATCTTGCTAGTTTTCCTAAACAGGTTGCAAAACAAAAGAATGATGAGGTCAAATTTAATACACTACCTATTGAAGCACATGAAGCACCTGTGATCAACCCGTTTTTGGTGGAGCTCGAGGAAGAGTTTGGTGATGAGCTCTTAAACATTGCTATTATTGATGAAGATGATGATTTCGACCCTATGAAGGATATAGAGGAACTCGAACTTTTACTTGCTAAAGACCCTTTCTCATCTTCTGCGGAAGTCAAGGGACGCCTTACTACCAAAGAGACTAACCAAGAAGAAAGGAGACTCATTTTTCCTCAACACACTCCTCTTTCAGATGGAATGGTCAAGTCATCCAATTTATCAACCAAACCGGGTAAGAATAGGGAAGATGTACATATATTGCCAAGGTATGATCTTTATGCATTTCTTCCATCTTTACTAGCAAATTTACACTCTTTTCGTGTTTATTGCTACTATCACCCGCACTTGATCCCAAGTGGGGGGAACAACACCCTATTACACAGTAAATAAGGGTGGAGTCAGGCTCGTGACTCGAACAAAAACAAGCGCTTCGTGGGAGGCAACCCATGCTTATCTTTTATTTTATTTTCTGATTTTGTATCGAGTCAGTCAGGCCCGCAGAAGATACGGCGCATCTCCATCCTAAGATGCGACGCATCTCCTGCATTGGTCATATCTTACTTTATTTTCTGCATTTTTATTTTTGACTTTAAAACTTTCTGTCAGTATTTTAATGCGGCGCATCCCTGGTTAAGGATGCGACGCATCTTCTATTCTGATTCGTACTTATTCCAGGCTCGATACAGCGTATCTTCTTCCATAAGATACGGCGTATCGACTGACCTGATGATTTTCAGTTTAATTTTTTAAGTTTTATTCTTACTAACTACTAATGTATTATGCAAGTTTGAACCTTCTTAACTCAGGTGTGTTTAAGTCTTGATGGTATTATAGATTCCTGCATTTCCTGTGGATACATCAAATATGAAGCTTAAACGTTCTCGTCCACAAGAAAGATGATTTTTGCTCTTAAACAAATAATGGAGGATCATACCGAGCAAATATCAGGGGAGTTTTTCTGTTCTAATTCTTTTATTTTCCAGTTTTTAATCTTTGACACAAACAACGAGGACGTTGTTTAACTTAAGTGGGGGGTGATGTGCGCGTGTGCGTATGCTCTTTATACCCACGGTATGTCGTTGTGGTTTTAGCAGTATTCAAGTTTTAAATTTATATTTAGCCGACTTATCAATAACACACACACTTTAACGAGCAGTGTACCCGGTCAGTATGTATATAATGGTAAGTAGAGTGTCGATCACTAAGAGTGGAACGTATTATCTAGTTATCCTAATCAGTATTTTAATATCTTAAGTTAGCTATACAACCTAATTTAACGCAAGGGGGTTCAGCCTGAGAGACTGGCACGGTTTGGTTGCAATTAAATAATAAACTAAACCAATAGGCACGAATCAGCTAATAGCACACACGTACACAGATAAATACTCGAGACAATAAGAAGGCCTGTCCTGATAGTTAAGTAGCTTGTCACTTGTTTTATTGCTAGTTTTATATGAAGTGTATAGTTCGATGCAACGCACCGAGATTAAGTCCTTTCTCGTTGGTTCTAATCTTATCGGCGAGTAAACCCTTAATGATTACTTATGACTATCCTATTTATCTTTCTTCCTACTTTTCTACAGACGATAGAATGCATAGGCGATCTAATAAATAGGCGAGGGCAGAGGCATGGCGACCCGATCAACGCTCAGCTAGACACAGAGGTTATCAATGCACTAATAAAAGTCACCAAAGACATCAACATATAAACTTTAATTGATGGGAAAGCAAAATTAAAGGGAGTGCAATCTTTCCGTTGTCACATTACACAAACCACCAATCCTGATGAATTAAAGTTTACTAACACAATAAAACAAAACTACTTAATGAATTAAACACATGCAGGACCTTCTTACAGCTCTTGTATCTTTGTTCAAGGTGTGTCTTGTGCTGCTACTTCGACTGAATTCATCCTAGGGTTTCTGTACTTCGGTCTTCTAAAACTGTCGAACTCTTTCTCTCGTCTGACTTTGGGGTATTTATAGTTTCTGTCTGAGGGTAAGATGCGGCGCATCTAATAAGTAGATGCGGCGCATTGACTTAACTTCGCGTGGGGTCCAAGATTAATATATTCAGGAATATTCGTACACCGCCAGAAGATGCGGCGTAACTCCATTTATAGATGCGGCGCATGTCCTCTTGTATCTTGGATCGTATCTTGTGAAATCTTGATAGTGATGCGCCGTATGTAATAAGTAAGATGCGGCGCATCTGGAGCAGAATGTCTTGATCTTGTACATTTCAGTAGACTCTTAACTTCTTGCTTGTTTTGCTCCATAATTAGTCCAAAATAACCAAGTTTCACCAAATGCTTGTTTTTACCTGAGAATTACAAAAGTAAACATTAACGTATCAATTCTCACAGATAATATAATAAAACAAGTCAAATAAATAGGATAAATGATAGTAATAAAATGTACTTATTTGAGTTCATCAAATATCCCCCCACTTGAACTTTACTTGTCCCCAAGTAAACCTTAGAATTAATCTTATGAAAATGTATCCTAAAAGATATTAGGATTTATTTTTATATTTAAGCATGTATTCATTTTTGTCATAATCACACAAACAAACACTTAACGAATTAGAAGTAAAATAAAATAATTCGATAAAAGCAAATCTAATCGTTTAACTGTCCATTCGTGACGAATATTCTATCATAAGCTTGGCAAGTATACACATCTCCCCCACTAAAGCTAAGGAATAACAAGTCTAAAGCGGTAAAAAAGGGTTTGTAGGCTTAAGGGTTAATCATTCTCCTTAATCTCTATCGATCTCAAATTCCAGAAAAGGCGACAAAATCACAAATACATGATCGAATCCACGAACACGATACTTGCAATTGCTCAAATCCTTAACTCGAATAGGCTAAAGATAGGACCAAGTAATCTTCACCAATAATATTATATCAAAAAGGGCGACAAAATCATAAATACATAGCCGAATCCACGACTACGATACTTAAGATTGCTCAAATCCCTAATCTCAATAAATCAAAGGTTTGGATAAAGAATAATATAGGGTATGGATAATATTTGGGATATAAATTGGTGTAAAATGAAAAATAAACAAAACAAATAAATTAAAATCGTAAGTGTGGTTAATCACTATCCCAACCATCCCATGAATAAGACTCATATCATAGAATAACTCACGCTTTAACACTTGAAACACACGCTTTAGGTAGACACGAATTATACTCAACAAGATCTTAATCAAAGAATAACCTTTAGTTGGCGTTCCCATAACGTTCAACTCCCATTCAATCCATAGATATAATATACAACAACTAGTGGTGATATCGACCACTTAATACAAAACTTTACATAAGTTGGTTAAAACAAACATCCAACTTTTCTTTTTCGATTTTTTTTTTATTTTTTTTTTTATTTTTTTTATATAACATAAACATAGATGTGTAAAATTTTACCACATCACTATAATGATAATTCTGGATAATTTTTCCATACTTTTCATAACTTTAGAAATAACAGTAATAGTGAAAGTAGTAAACACACGAAAAATAAACTCAAAGATATACAATATTTACTTTCACTCCAATTGCATTGTGCAATTTCCCGACCTAACCATAGATAATGAATTACGCACGCGAACACAGGTAATGTAAGGAAACACACTTTGCCTAAAGCAATTAACCAACCACGGATTTTAATCTACAGGGTAGGCTAAGGTGTAAGGGTGTAACGAAACATGATAACAAAGGTGTAAGAAACGAAAGGAATGGCTCTGAGTGTTTTTTCTAGGGGTATCTTACTCTAAAAATGAGAGTAACAAAAGGGTTTATACGGGGGTTAATTAACCAGTGTAGTTAGCTAATAATACATAACATATAAAGGCTATTTGGGTGTAATCCTAGAATTTTACCAATTTAGACAAGTCATTCCAATTATAAAAATAATACTTATTATGGTGGTCTCGAATAGTATACAAGCCAAGTTCTAAAGTTTACAAGTCACCGGCACACTCATAGATTTGTGAATTTTGAAAAATCACAATTTTTGAAAATAACGTCATGTGTGCAGCTATGCAACTTAGACTTTAAACAAAAACATGCTAAAAAAAAATTTAAATTTTGATATATTAAGCACATTTTAAGAATATTTTGAAAAGTTTAGGACAAGTAAGTGTTCTAATTCTCCAATCCCCCCACTTAAGTTAAACAACGTCCTCGTTGTTTGTATCAAAGGTTAAAAACTGGAAAATAAAAGAATTAGAACAGAAAAACTCCCTTGAGATTTGCTCGGTATGATCCTCCATTAGTATAAGAGCAAAAATCATCTTTCTTGTGGATGAGAACGTTTAAGCTTCATAATAGATGTATCCACAGGAAATGCAGGAATCTATAATACCACCAAGACTTTAACACACCTAAGTTAAGAAGGTTCAAACTTGCATAATACATTAGTAGTTAGCAAAAATAAAATGTAAAAATTAAAATGAAAATCATCAGGTCAGTCGATGCGCCGTATCTTATGGAAGAAGATACGTCGTATCGAGCCTGGAATAAATACGGATCAGAATAGAAGATGCGTCGCATCCTTAACCATGGATGCGCCGCATTAAAATAAACTGACAAAAAGTTTTAAAGTCGAAAATAAAAAATGCAGAAAAATAAAGTAAGATATGACCAGTGCAGGAGATGCGTCGCATCTTGGGATTGAGATGCGCCGTATCCTCTGCGGGCCTGACTGACTCGACACAGAACAGAATAGTAAAAAGTTTCCGGGTTGTCTCCCGGTCAGCACTTGTCTTTATTCCAGAGTCTTCAAGTTAGACTCACGTTCAGCTCTTCATTCCAATACTTCAGGTTCAAACTCCACCACCTCGTTCTCAGTATCCTCAATTTTATTATCAAAGTATTTCTTCACTCGTTGCCCGTTTACTTTGAATATATAACCATTTTTATCGTATATTTCAATAGTTCCGTATGGATACACTTTCTTGACAACGAACGGACCCGTCCATCTTGATTTAAGTTTACCAGGATACATCTTTAATCTGGAATTAAATAGTAGCACTTTCTCTCCAATAATAAACGTTTTATCCCCATGTAAGCTTGAGTCATGCCATCTTTTAGTTCTTTCTTTGTAGATCTTAGTATTTTTGTAGGCCTCATCTCTTAGTTCATAGAGTTCATTAAGTTCCATGAAACGGTTCTTCGTTGCAGCTTCCATATCCATATTACAATTTGTCAAAGCCCAATATGCACTTTGTTCAATTTCGACCGGTAGGTGGCATGCTTTTCCGTATACAAGACGAAATGGAGTGCATCCCGTTGGTGTCTTATAGGCTGTACGGAATGCCCATAAAGCATCATTTAACTTGTCAGACCACCCTTACGGATTATATCCAGTCGTTTTTTCAAGAATTCGCTTTATAGCTCTATTGGTTACTTCAGTTTGCCCATTGGATTGAGGATGGTATGCGGTGGAAACCCTATGATATACTCCATATTTTTGCAAGGCTCTTCCCAGATGGTGATTACAAAAGTGTGTTCCCCTATCACTAATCAATGCTTTAGGAATTCCAAACCTAGAGAACAAACTTTGCAAAAATTTAAGTACTACCTTGCTGTCGTTTGTTGGTAATGCTTGCGCTTCGACCCATTTTGATACGTAATCAACAGCAACCAAAATATATTTATTACCTTTAGATTCAGGAAACGGTCCCATGAAGTCCAATCCCCATATGTCGAAGACTTCACATACATGGATATAGTTTTGCGGCATTTCGTTTCTTGATGTTATATTCCCGGATCGTTGACACGCATCACATCCTTTTATATAATCTTTTGCATCATCCAACATAGTGGGCCAATAAAATCCCGCATCAAGGATTTTTCTTCTTGTGATAACTGCACCGTGATGTCCCCCCGTCGGCCCCGAATGGCAATGTGTCAATATTGCTGGGATTTCATCACCATCTACGCATCTTCGTATAATATTGTCAGGACATAATTTAAAGGCATAAGGTTCATCCCAAATATACTCGCTAGCGCGAGTTAGAAACCTTCTTTTCTCGTCGGATGTTAGCCCTTTTGGAATTTCATTTGCAACAATAAAGTTTATATAGTCGGCATACCATGGGTCATTATTATTGCTCTTAATTCTTACCATCATAAGGTGTTCATCAGGAAAGTCATCAGCGATTTCCCCTTCATCAAGTATCTCCATATCAGGGTTTTCAAGTCTAGATAAGTGGTCAGCAGCTAGATTCTCGGCACCCTTTTTATCTCTAATTTCAATATCAAATCCTTGGAGCAATAAAACCCACCTAATAAGTCTCGGCTTGGCATCCTATTTATTGAACAAATACTTCAAAGCAGAATGGTCAGTGTAAACCATAGTTTTTGACAATATAAGATATGATCTAAATTTATCGAATGCAAAAACTACTGCTAAAAGTTCTTTTTCCGTGGTGGTGTAATGTTCTTGGGCATTATTCAATGTTTTGCTAGCATAATAAATTGGCTTAAATTTCTTATCTATCTTTTGGCCAAGTACAGCTCCAACAGCATAATCACTAGCATCACACATTAGTTCAAAAGGCAGATTCCAATCCGGCGAAATTATAATGGGTGCAGAAGTTAGTTTTTCTTTAAGTATATTAAATGCCTTTTTGCATTCTTCAGAAAAATCAAACTTCGCATCTTTTAGCAATAATTGGGTCATAGGCCTAGATATCTTTGAAAAATCCTTTATGAACCTACGATAAAAGCCAGCATGCCCTAAAAAACTTCTAACACCTTTTACATTAGTGGGATAAGGTAGTTTGGCAATTACATCAATTTTTGCTTTGTCGACTTCTATACCTTTCCCAGAAATCTTATGTCCTAACACAATTCCCTCTCTAACCATAAAATGACATTTTTCCCAATTAAGAACAAGGTTAGTTTCTTCACACCTAGCAAGCATTTTATCAAGTTTAAAGAGACAATCACTAAATGAGTTACCGAACACCGAGAAGTCGTCCATGAAGACTTCCATAAAGTCTTCTACCATATCATGGAAGATAGCCGTCATACAACGTTGGAAAGTAGCAGGGGCGTTTCATAGTCCGAACGGCATTCTCCTATAGGCGACGATTCCATAAGGGCAGGTGAAAGTCGTCTTCTCTTGATCCTCGGGGGCAATGGGTATTTGGAAGAAACCTGAAAAACCATCTAAAAAGCAATAATAAGCATGTCCTGATAGTCTTTCTAACATTTGATCAATAAATGGAAGAGGGAAGTGATCTTTTCGCGTAGCATCATTGAGTTTGCGGTAGTTGATGCAAACTCTCCATCCGGTAACAGTTCTTGAAGGGATTAGCTCATTGTCGTCATTGAGTACTACCGTCATTCCTCCCTTTTTTGGTACAACGTGGATAGGACTGACCCACGAGCTGTCGAAAATTGGGTAGATAAGTCCGGAGTCAAGTAATTTTACGATTTCATTTTTCACCACGTCTTGGACTTTTGGATTCAAACGCCTTTGGGGTTGGATGGTTGGTTTGAATTCATCTTCCATGAGGATTTTATGTGTACAGAATGACGGGCTAATTCCCTTAATATCAGACATACTCCATGTTAATGCTCCTCTTCGTTTATATAGTACCTGCAAAAGGGATTCTTTTTCTTTTGGCGTTAAATCAGATGTAATAATAACGGGCGAATTAGTGTTCCCATTTAAATAGGCATATTCCAAAGTAGAAGGGAGATCCTTAAGCACAGGTTTAACATTATTAATTTCAGTAGCACTAGCGGAATAAACTTGTTCACTAATTATATTGCTGCTGTCATCAGATAGATACGCCGCATCGATATTTTCGATGCGCCGTATGGCGTTAAATACAGCAGAGTCTGCAGCTAAATTATTATCGATAGTATTCTCATCAACTTGATCTTCTATAGCAATTGTGTTTTCTAAATTTTTAAGCAGAAAAGAATCAAGTAAATTACTTTTTAAAAATTTCTGAGTAAATTGATTAATCGTGTCATCAGAAACATCGATATTATAGCATTCATCGTCATCAGAATTATCTTTACTCATAGATTGTTCCATGTTAAACTCAACCTCATCTTTTCCAATGGTAAGAGTTATCTTTTTATTAAAAACTTCAATTATGGCCCTAGCAGTGGCTAAAAATGGTCGTCCTAATATTATAGGAGTTCTAGAATTTTCAGGCATATCGAGGATAACAAAGTCGATAGGTAATTCAAATTTATCAACTTTTATTAATATATTTTCAGCTATTCCTAATGGGTATTGTATGGACCTATCAGCTAGTTCTAAGCACATCCTAGTAGGTTTTGGTTCACCAAGACCTAATTTATCATACATAGAAGAGGGCATAAGACTTATACTAGCTCCTAGGTCGGCTAAAGCATTTTCAATATGTAAATTTTTAATTTGACAAGGAATAGTGAAACTCTCTGGATCTTTTTCTTTAGACGGAAGTTTATTGAGCAATGCTGCTGAGCTTCTTTCCCCCATTGTTACAGTGCAAGCCTCTTCAAGTTTGGACTTGTTTGTAAGTAAGCTCTTCAGATATTTAGCGTATTTTGGCATTTGCACTAGGGCTTCTATGAATGGTATGCTTAGCTGCAGCTGCTTGAGATTTTCCAAGAACTTCTTTTGATAGGCATCTTCTTTCTCCTTCCTTACCCTATGTGGGAAAGGTAGCGTTGATCGTTTAGGTTCAACAGAGGGTCCTTCTCTAGGTTCTGGATTAGTCTCTTTTGGTTGCTCTTGCTCAGGTGATAAAGATTCAGGGGAAATCTTGTTTGTACTGTCATCCTCGGGTGTCTCTCCGATTTGAAAGGTTGACTTTCCGCCTCTAGTTGTAATCCCTTTCAAATCTTGCTTTACCATAAGAACCTTGTTAAGCACCATTGACAATTGGTGCACTTCAATTGCCAATCCATAAATCATGTTGTTTTGTTCCTTTAGTAACAGCTCATGACTGCCTTTGAGTTCATTAATAAAGTTTCTTGCTTCATGATGCTCTTTTTCATTGGCTTGAGCGATTTGTAGTGCAAACTCTTCCATGGTAAGGTTTCTTTGGGGTCTTCCGAACCAGTTGGGGAAAATATCGAACATTGTTCCTGAAAATTAAAGACAGGTAGATTTCAAAGTAAAAGTTTCCAAGTATAAGTGTCAGAGTATTTTCCGTTCGGAGATAAGAAAAATAAAAGTTGCTGATATCTGCCGACGATGCGCCGTATCCAAAAAGTTGGATACGCCGTATCTTATAATCGTTAAAATTTAATCAGACTTTATTCAGAAAATAGATACGCCGCTTATAAATTTAGAATGCGCCGTATCAGTTTTAATAATCAAAAATCGATATTTATTTAAAATTAAATGCGTCGTATTAACAAAAGTTAATGCGCCGTATTTTCGTTACGTTTCAAAATACAAGATTTTTGATTTAGAAGATGCGCCGTATCGACAAAGATCGATGCGTCGTATCTGTTTAATAATTCGAAAACTGTTTTTAATTAAAATAATAGATACGCCGTATCTGCTAAAGCAGATGCGCCGTATGGCGTTATCGCTTAGAAAATTTTTTATTAAAAACAGGATACGCCGTATCTTGGGGAAAGATGCGTCGTATCGAATTAATTAAACGCGTTGTATTTTATAAAAATTAAACGCAATACGCCGTATCTAAGAAAATAGATGCGCCGTATCGTTTGATTAAGCTCAGTACAACGATAGCAGAATACAGAAAATACGAAAAATAAAAACAAATAAAAACAAACCAAAATAAACAAAAATAAAAGAAAAAAAATAACACACGAAAACAGAAAATATGCAAAATAATACAATGAACGCAAATTAACTAATACACAACAGAGTTAGCGGTTAGATTAAAAATTAAAAAGAAAAACCTAATTAAAATACTAATCAAATTAACAGATAATAACAATTCACTCCCTGGCAGCGGCGCCAAAAACTTGATGTGCGTGTGTGCGTATGCTCTTTATACCCACGGTATGTCGTTGTGGTTTTAGCAGTATTCAAGTTTTAAATTTATATTTAGCCGACTTATCAATAACACACACACTTTAACGAGCAGTGTACCCGGTCAGTATGTATATAATGGTAAGTAGAGTGTCGATCACTAAGAGTGGAACGTATTATCTAGTTATCCTAATCAGTATTTTAATATCTTAAGTTAGCTATACAACCTAATTTAACGCAAGGGGGTTCAGCCTGAGAGACTGGCACGGTTTGGTTGCAATTAAATAATAAACTAAACCAATAGGCACGAATCAGCGAATAACACACACGTACACAGATAAATACTCGAGACAATAAGAAGGCCTGTCCTGATAGTTAAGTAGCTTGTCACTTGTTTTATTGCTAGTTTTATATGAAGTGTATAGTTCGATGCAGCGCACCGAGATTAAGTCCTTTCTCGTTGGTTCTAATCTTATCGGCGAGTAAATCCTTAATGATTACTTATGACTATCCTATTTATCTTTCTTCCTACTTTTCTACAGACGATAGAATGCATAGGCGATCTAATAAATAGGCGAGGGCAGAGGCATGGCGACCTGATCAACGCTTAGCTAGACACAGAGGTTATCAATGCACTAATAAAAGTCACCAAATACATCAACATATAAACTTTAATTGATGGGAAAGCAATATTAAAGGGAGTGCAATCTTTCCGTTGTCACATTACACAAGCCACCAATCCTGATGAATTAAAGTTTACTAACACAATAAAACAAAACTACTTAATGAATTAAACACATGCAGGACCTTCTTACAGCTCTTGTATCTTTGTTCAAGGTGTGTCTTGTGCTGCTACTTCGACTGAATTCGTCCTAGGGTTTCTGTACTTCGGTCTTCTAAAACTGTCGAACTCTTTCTCTCGTCTGACTTTGGGGTATTCATAGTTTCTGTCTGAGGGTAAGATGCGGCGCATCTAATAAGTAGATGCGGCGCATTGACTTAACTTCGCGTGGGGTCCAAGATTAATATATTCAGGAATATTCGTACACCGCCAGAAGATGCGGCGTAACTCCATTTATAGATGCGGCGCATGTCCTCTTGTATCTTGGATCGTATCTTGTGAAATCTTGATAGTGATGCGTTGTATGTAATAAGTAAGATGCGGCGCATCTGGAGCAGAATGTCTTGATCTTGTACATTTCAGTAGACTCTTAACTTCTTGCTTGTTTTGCTCCATAATTAGTCCAAAATCGCCAAGTTTCACCAAATGCTTGTTTTTACCTGAGAATTACAAAAGTAAACATTAACGTATCAATTCTCACAGATAATATAATAAAACAAGTCAAATAAATATGATAAATGATAGTAATAAAATGTACTTATTTGAGTTCATCAGGGGGATTGGAGAATTAGAACACTTACTTGTCCTAAATATGCTTAAAATGTGCTTAATATATCAAAACTTAATTTTTTTTTTTTATTTATTTTTTTTTTTATTTTTTTTTAGCATGTTTTTGTTTAAAGTCTAAATTACATAGCTGCACACATAACATTATTTCAAAAATTGTGAACTTTTCAAAATTCACAAATCTATGAGTGTGCCGGTGACTTGTAAACTTTAGAACTTGGCTTGTATACTATTCGAGACCACCATAATAAGTATTATTTTTATAATTGGAATGACTTGTCTAAATTGGTAAAATTCTAGGATTACACCCAAATAGCCTTTATATGTTATGTGTTATTAGCTAACTACACTGGTTAATTAACCCCCGTATAAACCCTTTTGTTACTCTCATTTTTAGAGTAAGATACCCCTAGAAAAACACTCAGAGCCATTCCTTTCGTTTCTTACACCAATGTTTAAAATGTTTCGTTACACCCTTACACCTTAGCCTACCCTGTAGATTAAAATCCGTGGTTGGTTAATTGCTTTAGGCAAAGTGTGTTTCCTTACATTACCTGTGTTCGCGTGCGTAATTCATTATCTTTGGTTGAGTCAGGAAATTGCACAATGCAATTGGAGTGAAAGTAGATATTGTATATCTTTGAGTTTATTTTTCGTGTGTTTACTACTTTCGCTATTACAGTTATTTCTGAAAGTATGAAGAGTATGGAAAAATTATCCGGAAAAATGGTGATAGAAAAGTTGTGAAATTTTACACAAATATATGTTCATGTCAAAAAAAAAAAAAAAAAAAAAAAAAAAAAAAAAAAAATCGAAAAAATGAGAAAAGAAAAAGAAAAAAGAAAAAGTTGGATGTTTGTTTTAACCAACTCATGTAAAGTTTTGTATTAAGTGGTCGATATCACCACTATTTGTTATATATTATATTTATGGATTGAATGGGAGTTGGCCGTTATGGGAACGCCAACTAAGGTTTATTCTTTGATTGAGATCTTGTTGAGTATAATTCGTGTCTACTTAAAGCGTGTGTTTCAAATGTTAAAGCGTGAGTTATTCAATGATATGAGTCTTATTCATGGGATGATTGGGATAGTGATTAACCTCACTTAGGATTTTAATTTATATGTTTTGTTTATTTTTCATTTTACACCAATTTGTATCCCAAATATTATCCATACCCTATATTATTCTTTATCCAAACCTTTGATTTATTGAGATTAGGGATTTGAGCAATCTTAAGTATCGTAGTCATGGATTCGGTTATGTATTTATGATTTTGTCGCCCTTTTTGATATAATATTATTGGTAAAGATTACTTGGTCCTATCTTTAGCCTATTCGAGTTAAGGATTTGAGCAATTGCAAGTATCGTGTTCGTGGATTCGATCATGTATTTGTGATTTTGTCGCCTTTTCTGGAATTTGAGATCGGTAGAGATTAAGAAGAATGATCAACCCTTAACCAACAAACCCTTTTTACCGCTTTAGACTTGTTATTCCTTAGCTTTAGTGGGGGAGATGCGTATACTTGCCAAGCTTATGATAGAATATTCGTCACGACTGGACAGTTAAACGATTAGATTTGCTTTTATCAAAATATTATATTTTATTTCTAATTCGTTAAGTGTTTGATTGTGCAATTATGACAAAAAACGAATACATGCTTAAATATAAAAATAAATCCTAACATCTTTTAGGATACATTTTCATAAGATAATTCTAAGGTTTACTTGGGGACAAGTAAAGTTCAAGTGGAGGGATATTTGATGAACTCTAATAAGTACATTTTATTACCATCATTTATCCTATTTATTTGACTTGTTTTATTATATTATCTGTGAGAATTGATACGTTAATGTTTACTTTTGTAATTCTCAGGTAAAAAACAAGTACTATGTGAAACTTGTCGATTTTGGAGTAATTATGGAGCAAAACAAGCAAGAAGTTAAGAGTCTACTTAAATGTACAAGATCAAGACCATTCTGCTCCAGATACGCCGCATCCTACTTCTTACATACGGCGCATCACTATCAAGATTTCACAAGTTATAATCCAAGACGGCAAAGGACATGCGCCGCATAGATAAATGGAGTTACGCCGCATCTTCTGGCGGTATACGAATATTCCTGAATATATTAATCTTGGACCCCACACGAAGTTAAGTCAATGCGCCGCATCTACTTATTTAATGCGCCATATCTAACCCTCAGACAGAAACTATAAATACCCCAAAGTCAGACGAATTTCGGGGTTCGATTCTACACAACAAGACCGAAGACAGAAGAAACCCTAAGCCGAAGTCAGGCGCATTAGCAGCACAAGACACACCCTAAACGAAGATACAAGAGCTGTAAGAAGGTCCTGCATGTATTCAATTCATTAAGTAGTTTTGTTTTATTGTATTAGTACACTTTAATTCATCAGGATTGATGGGCCGATTCCATGTGACTACGGAAAACCATGGGCACCCCTTAAAATTGCTTTCCCATTAATTAAAGTTTATATGTTGATGTCTTTGGTGACTTTTATTAGTGCATTGATAACCTCTGTGTCTAGCTGAGCATTGCTTGGGTCGCCATGCCCCTTCTTCGCCTATTTATTCTATCGTTTTAGGATAGTGGGATAGACATAAGTAATAATTAATGGTTTACTCGCCGATAAGATTAGAGCCAACGAGAAAGGTTTACATCTCGGTGCGATGCATCGAACTATACACTTCATATAAAACTAGCAATAAAACAAGTGACAAGCTACTTAATTATCAGGACAGGTCTTCTTATTGTCTCAAGTATTTATCTGTGTACGTGTGTGCTAATCGCTGATTCGTGCTTATTAGTTTAGTTTATTATTTAATCATAACCAAACCGTGCCAGTCTCTCAGGCTGAACCCCCTTGCGTTAGATTAGGTTGTATAGTTAACTTAAGATATTAAAATACTGATTAGAATAACTAGATAATACGTTCCACTCTTAGTGATCGACACTCTACTTACCATTATATTCATACTGACCGGGTACACTGCTCGTTAAAGTGTGTGTTTAATTGATAAGTCGGCTAAATATAAATTTAAAACTTGAATACTGCTAAAACCACAATGACATCACGCGTGCACCAAGTCTTTGGGGCCGCTGCCGTGGATATAAATAATTAGAGCAATACACACGCACATCAGTAATATTGGCTATAATAATATGATACGTAGAGATAAGATTTAGATCATGCTTAACCTAATCATAAACATGTTATACTATAGTTAAAATCATGTTGTTGTGCTAATTAGTCGTCTTGTTAATATGTAACATGAATCACCAAGAATACGCCACATATGATATAAAGAACTTGTGTAAAAATTGTTGTGTCGGGCTTTGTTTATCTACTGTCGACCTAATCTCCATATTCAGCCCTAAGTCATAATTATTAAGCCCTAATAATATCATTAAAGGCTCATTAATATAGTACCAAACCTGGAAAATCCTCAATCTATTTAATAATGGGGCGTATGAAATTAATAAAGAAGGGCTAGTGTTGTTTTTCTGTCTCACTGCATGCTGTCCAGATTTTTAGGTAGGACTGGGCAGGGCCTAATTTGATGATGCCAACGTGTTTTTGCAAGATTTTTTAGTCTAAAACTAAGTTCAGGTTGTGTTCTATTTGGATATAAAATTTCATAATTTTTGGAGGTCGGGTAGGTAACTTTTTGATTTTTAGAACATTAGATGTCAATCCTGAGTTTAGAAGTCTGAACTTTTAGCTGGTGTTTTTGAATTTTAGTTTCCAAACAGTGAGGAATTAGGAGGTCTCATTTTACAGGGAGAATATTTAGGATGTATAGGACTTACTGTAATTTTTGTAGATTTTTCTGGTGTCGAAATGGGTTGTTTAAGGGCAAACTTTCTGGGTGTCTGTGCAGTTATTCTTCTGAGTAGGTCTGGAAAGATGAATTTTAAAAGGGTACTTACACTTATTAATAAAATCTGAAAAAATTTGAGTAACTACTTAACTCATGCGAAAACCGCAATAAAAATTGGGAGAGTGTCTAGAGTCCATTTGATGTATCTTAAAATTCATAAGAAACTTACCCAGATTTGTAAAATAAACCTAAAATAAGTTATGAGTATAACTATAAGTATAAATCATTAAAACCATTTGTAACTTATGAAATAATCATACAAGTATTAAATGATCCCTAATTCGTGTAGATCATTGGAAGAGGCGCGACGTTGTTTCCTTGTGTTCATTCAGTCGTTTGCTTTCCTTTCATACGCGTTAAGGTACAAATATTCCGCCCTTTCTCAGTAAGGGTATCTCATGACTTAATCCCTTGATGTTTAATATTCTGAATATGATCCATTTGATATTCGTTTGGTTGTTTTGTGTGATATGTTTCGTTCGTTATCTTCTGTGACTTCAGTATCCGAATCCTTTGATATTTTGTAATCCATTAGATATTATGACTTGTATGAAAAACCTTTTTGAATATATATCTTAATGATGGTTTTGAGAAATACTATTTTTAAAATGATTTCTATGAAACCGAGGCGACACTACTTTTTATATGAAGGTTTAATGACTCTTATGAAAACGACTTATAAAAGAATACTTTCATGAAAACAACATTTAAATGATTTTCATAATTACATAATCTGGTTGTACTATATCCTTAAGGATTTCTCATGACTCATTGTTTCCTGATATTTGTTATGCTTTGATCCGTATTTGTCTAGTTATTTGTTTGATTATTCGTTTCATGTTATATTCTATTCATATAGCTATTATCCGAGTTGGATAATTTATAATTACCCCTTATCATTATATTGCATGTACTATGCCTATTGTGTTGCCCATATTTGTAGCCAGTCATGGAGAGTCCATGGCCTTGCCATTGATGCACCAATGGTATTGAAACTATATGTGGAGGTGGGTTTTAGTCCACAGTGTTCCCACTTATGATATATAGCAACCATGGCCACCATATTTATTATTATTATATTAACGTACGTATGCACAATCTCGAACTTGTATATGTATATCTGTTTTGCAGGAAGCATATGGATGCATCCTAGGTACTTTGTTTAGTTCAGTTATTTAGTGAATGGATTGTGTGTGTGCCATACACCCCATTTCACACTAGTACTATTGGAGTGTGCAGCTCCTATGTACAATTTGCTATGATATGATATATGTTTGTTGATTGGGCATTTCCTTGTTATGATTGTTATCCGTTTCATGTTCCTTGTTATGCTTTGATTTCATTATCATATATTCCATATTTCATTGATATCTTGTTCAGCAGGTTCTCGTGGTTTCGTTTCACTTATCCGTTCATTTTACTACTTATTGTGACTTATATCATTTTATCAAGCAGATCCTTATGATTCCATTTCAGTTATTCTTTTGCTTTAGTTATCCATTTGTATATATCTGTTCACTGGGCTTTTTAAGCTCAGCCGCATTTTCTTTTCCTGCGGCAGGTTCTAAGAGGGAGGCTGGGATTCGAGTGATGAGTGCTTAGGAGCTCTTAGTGGAACACCTTGATAGCTTCCCATGGATTAGAGATGCATTTAGAGTTTTTATTTTGGACTTAGTTTGTGTTTTAGTATGGAAGTTGTAATGCTCAGATTTAGTACTTTATCTTTTCCTTAAAATACCTTTGTAAACATTGTATTATTAAAGTCTTCCGCTTGCGTATGTTCTGTTGACACCATAAATGTGACATTTGACCCGTTCTCGGATGGGGGTATTACAAGTTTACTACGTCGAAGGGTTGGGACACAACTTGTTTTCAGTTGGGCAGTTTTGTGATGCAGATTTAGAGGTTGCATTTAGGAGAAACACGTGTTTTGTTAGAAATTTGGTTAGCGATGATCTCTTAACTGGGAATCGTGACACCAACCTATATGCTATCGACATCAACCAAATGGCCTCTTCATCACCAATTTGGTTTATGACAAGAGCATGTGAAACAAAGTCCTCGTTGTGGCATAGAAGATTATCCCATCTCAATTTTGACACCATCAACAAATTAGCCAAATACAACATCGTCAACGGACTCCCTAATCTATTCTAGTGCACCGTTATTCTTATGGGCTAATGCTGTTGACACTACTTGTTTTACTCAAAATCGTTCCCTAATCCATCCAAGATTCAATAAAACACCATATGAGCTAGTGAACAATCGGAAACCTGATATCTCTTACCTTCACGTGTTTGGCGCTTTGTGTTATCCAACGAACGACAGAGAAGATCTTGGGAAGCTGAAAGTTAAGGGTGATATTGGAATCTTCATTGGATACTCAGAAAACTTGAGGGCATTCTGGGTGTATAATAGAAGAACAAAAAGGATAATGGAGAAGATGAATGTGAAGTTTGACGAGATTTCACAAATGGTGAAAGACTCGCTCTATAACCCACGCTTAATCCAATGGCTTCTAATCAAAACAGATTAGGACCCGCACCAAACCCGCAGACTTCTGGACACATTAGTTCAGGACTCGTACCTCAAGGAGCTCAATCAACAACCACTGAAAAACCTTCAGAACAAGAACTGGAAAATTTATTTGAGTTAATGTTTGATGAATACTATGGTGGAACTTCGACAAATGCATCACAACAACATTCCACTACACCCGCTCAAAACCATCAACCACTACCACCACCACAAGATGCATCTACTACAATCGAAGCTGACGCACCAACTCCCTCAACCTCATCTACATCTACTCCAGAAACTCCAATTCTTGAAATTGTTCTACCAAGAGTTGATGAGCAAAATCATAACACACCATCTCAAGAAGAAACAACACAGAACCAAAACGATGCTGTGTTAGAAAAAGAAGTATTCGAAAACCCGTTTGCTACAGACTCTACTGAGTCATCTTAAAGGTTACAAAAACCATCTAACACACGTACGTTAAACCCAAGGTACCCTTCTACACTCCAATGGACTAAAGACCATCCAAGTGAACAAGTTATTGGTGAACCTTCAAGGCCAATTCAGACGAGAAGACAACTTGCCACAGACTCCGAAATGTGCATTTACATTTGCTCTATAAGCCTCAAAGAACCAAAGAACATTCGGGAAGTGATGGCAAAAAACGCATGGATAGAAGCGATGCAGGAGGAACTTTTTCAATCCCAGTTACATGATAGTTGGGAACTTGTTCCACGACCACTTTACAAACTTGTTATTGATCTCAAATGGTTATGGAAGAACAAAAAGGATGAAGAAATGACTGTAATTCGCAACAAAGCTCGTCTTGTGGCTAAAGGATTCAGACAGGAAGAATGGATAGATTTTGAAGAATCATTCGCGCCAGTAGCAAGACTTGAAGCAGTCAGGATTTTATTAGCCTATGTAGCTCACAAGAACATCACAGTATATCAGATGGACATCAAGACTGCGTTCTTGAATGGAACTCTGAAAGAAGAAGTGTATGTGAGTCAGCCAGAAGGATTCATTGACAAGGAACATCCAGACTACGTCTACAAGCTTAAGAAAACCATTTATGGTTTAAAACAAGCTCCAAGAGCGTGGTATGACGAATTATCATCTTTCCTGATCAAAAACAATTTCACCAAAGGAACTGTTGATTCTACCTTGTTTACAAGGAAATACAAAGATGACATTTTGATTGTTCAGATTTATGTGGACGACATTATCTTTGGGTCCACTAATCCGAATCATTCAAAACATTTTGAAAATCTCATGAAAAGCAAATTTGAAATGTCCATGATGGGGGAACTAAAATTCTTTCTTGGTTTACAAATACATCAATCCCCTCGTGGTATTTTTATTAATCAAGCTAAATACACAATTGAGATTTTGAAAAAACATGGTATGGAAAATTGTGACTCTGCTGGTACACTAATGGTCACTTCACCAAAAATTGGTGCTGATTTATTTGGGAAACCCATCGATCCGAAGAAATATTGGAGCATGATTGGTTCTCTCATGTACCTTACGGCTAGTCGACCCGATATTCATTTTGTTGTTTGCTTATTAGCACGGTTTCAGGCAAGGCCTACCAAACTTCACCTCCAAGAGGTTAAACGGATCTTTCGGTACCTACGAAGAACCATTAACATGGGACTTTGGTATCCGAAGGATTCCGATTTTAAACTAATAGGATTTTCAAATGTGGATCACACAGGGTGCCAAGTTACAGCAAAAAGTACATCAGGAGGAGCACAATTTTTAGGTGAAAAGCTAGTAGGCTGGTCATCAAGGAAACAAGAATGTACTGCATTATCAACCACAAAAGCCGAGTATGTGTCTCTATCTGCGTGTTGTGCCCAAGTTCTATGGATGAGGACACAGCTCACAGATTATGGCTTTACTTTCAACAAAATACCTTTGTATTGCGACTCGAAAAGTGCCATAGCCATTTCGTGCAATCCAGTACAACACTCAAAGACCAAGCATATTAGAGTCCGCTATCACTTCATCAAAGAGCACGTAGAAGAATGTACTGTTGAATTATTTTTTCGTGAAGACAGAATACCAACTCGCCGATCTATTTACTAAAGCCCTTCCAAAAGAAAGGTTTGACGATTTAGGTCGACGAATTGGCATGCGAAGCCTAACTCCTGAGGAGCTAGAATGTCTTCTCGAATCTTCTTGAAAATATTTTCAAAATAGCTTTGCTGTAAATATTATTGAAAAACCAAATACAAAATTTGAAAAACCAACAAATACAAAATACAAAAATATAAATTTCAAAAATCCAAAAACATTAAAAATTTTCAAAAATACAAAAACAATATAAAATCAAAAAACCAAAAATATTCTTCTCACGACATGTCTCTCGTGTAATCAATATTCTGTACGTATCAAGAAATGTCATTCAACAATGATACGGACATGTACAGATGCTTGAGCGAGAGTTCTCTAAAATGTTTTCTAAAACATGTCGTTTATCAAAATTTCTTCACAATGGCTTTCGTATACTTCAGTACGAAACCCGGACTTTAATAATGACTTTTGATTATTTCAAATCAGGATTCGTACGTTCAAAAGATGAAATCATTTTTAAAAGTTCGAGTATAAACAAACGAAAAGATTTCAAACATAAACTCGTTTCTCAAACATAATTTTTGAGCACCTCTTCAAGATTTTTCAAAATCTTTCACATTAGTGCTCAAGATAACTCCCTCCAAACCCTTAATTGATTTTAACATTCCTGTATGAAATATGCTTTTCATTAAAGGGGAGTTTAAAAACAAAAAAATGTTCCAATTTCATGCAAAACAAATCCGTCTATCTCTCCAAAAGTTTTTCCATTAATTAGTTGATATCAAAAATATCACGAATATGCTATTTTTGAAGGGGAGAAGACGTGATTAAAATGTGATCAAAATGTTTAAAGATTGTGGTTGAATCTCAAAAGAGCTCGACTCAGAAACAACCAACGAATTGATGAAGCTTAAATTTCAGTAATCGAAAAGACTTGTCCTGGACGGGTAATAATTTCAAGCTAGTCTAACTAGTGATGTAAGCGTGTCTCGAATCGGTCATGTTCACTGAAAATCGATCAATTCAAAAGTGCGAACTCTACCCAACATGTGCAAATTTATCTTAAAATCACATAAGCACATGTGAAGGGGGAGTATTTCAGAAAATGCAAAACTCTCGAAGTGTTAACAAAATGTGTTTTATATCCATAAACACTTTGAGAGATTTTCACCAAAAAAAAAAAAAAAAAAAAAAAAAAAAAAAAAAAAGTTTTATGGCTAGTGATCAATGAACCTAGGATAATCATGGAGTGATAAGGTGATTATGGTTAGGTTTATGTCCTATGATCCGCCAGAGCCAGAGGGATCTACCCAAAGACAAATCCAATATATTAGAATTAGAAGTCCTTAGGTATGATTGAAAAAAGGAGTAAAGTGATGAAAGGAGAAAGAATGGGTTGAAGAATTAAAAAGAAAAGTTTTTGAAAAGGGTGAAAAGAATTAGCCGTCTAATAAACTTAGGAATAGAAACCGGGTCAATACATCTGCTATCGGTTATCACAAAGATGATACCGGTATTGAAGACAAGACGTCATGGACCCAGTGACGCGCTGCACAACCCCTCCTAGCCACTCAGGTATCTCTTAAAAGATATTTGTTTCATTTCTCACGGAGAACCTTGCATAATCTATCGAATTCTCACTCCGAGATGTGTTGATATTGAAAAAGGATGTCGTCTACTCCATGCCACCGATGACTAAAACCAAAACGCACTAATCGAGTCTAGAGCCATGAGATTCATCAAAAGATCTCTTATGATACACTTACAATAGCATACACTTGTGTTCGCCAAAAAGGACACAAGTTGTACAAGAGTCTTTATGAGATCTTCGAATCTTGCCACATACATTATGATGGTGGTTATTTGTTTCAAACGGTCTACAGTCGTGGAGTGATACTTCGGTAAACTTCAGTGGCTCACCTGAATTGTGGGTATACTTTGGTATATCTGTTGTAAGCCTTCTTGAGGGTATCCAATTCAGGAACAACCTTTGTAAGGATTAGAGAGGGTTTTCACACTATGCTATTAATTCTCTCAAAGTCTAAACCTGTAAGTGCTGGAAATCCCGCCAAGGAGATTCCTTTCATGAATTAAATCCTTAAGATGTGGGTCGTTACTTGGATCTATCCTATGTAATGATAACTGTCCCTAACCGGATTCGGACGGCTGATGTGCCCGACCAAGGTGAATGGAATCAAGACATTCATCAGTATAACAATCGTAGTGGTCCAATCTCTAAGAAAAGTCCACGATGATCGATTGGTGATTTCAACTAACATTTTATGCAGGTACTGATGATAATCCCTTGGAGAAAGACCGTACACCATCATTTCAGATATCAAACATCTTCACCTCCACATACTCATACTTATGAAGTTCATCCTCAACAAGCTCAAGTAAAGAACGTTCTAGACAAAGAGATCAAGTTAAAGACAATGAGTTACGTCAAAGTCAAAGAGCTAATCAAGAAGTAAAGAACAAGTTCATGAATCAATTGAGGAAGACATAAGTATGAAGTTCAAAGTCTTACCAAGAAGTATGAGTATGTTGGAAAAGACCCAGAAGACGAAAGACCTAATCATGTGGAGCATCATTCGAATGACCACCCCTTAGGGGGAGATTGTTAGCATCAAAGAAATGTAAAAAGAAGTGATGGTCATTCTCTTATTTATAACTTTGTAATGTGTCGTAGAATATATAATAGAATAGTTAATGAGCTCATGGATTGGACTAATCTAATAGGTTAGTATTATATGTTAAGTCATTTATGTAAAGTCCAATCCAATCCAAGCACATCCAAGGCCCATGGCAAATCCCATGAGGCATATGAACCTAAGTATAAAAGGCATTCTTGCCTCATTTGTAAGGGTGTGCTGGAGTGTGTAAGTGTGTGTGTTTTAATAAAAGTTATGTTGTTTTTATCTCTCTTGTTTCTCTCTCTAAAAGTCGACACCTACATCTTTTGCCACCATCTTTGTGCATCAATATTGTGTGATAAGGTTATAGATCTAAGGTCCTACAATCTTGTAGCAAGATTCAAAGAAGATAGAAGTAGTTGATCAATGTATGCTCTACTAGAACCCACTACAAAAAAACTGTCCAAACCAATGCTCCATTCCCATGTATCGGGGCAAGATGATAGCGTGAGATGTTGAATCTCTGAAAGAAGAGAATTTCATATAGCCTCAGTCCGGCCCGAAGTTACGGGTCTCCCTCAGTGCCAAGTCCAGTTACCTGCAACAAATCTATCACGAAAGGTGCAGTTTTTGTTTAGATCCAAGCGATAAAGCCTGTTAAAACGAGAGCATAAGGGCTCGTCTCCAAGCCATAAGTCTTTCCAGAAAGAATAAACTGTTGGAAAATACTAGTGAAAAAAATGAGTTTCACTAACTTTGGACATAAATTACTATTAGTAAGTATAGTTTTTATGGTTAAAGTCTTATATGGTTACATAGTCCGTTGTGAGAGCTTCGTAACGAGCCTTTATATGTCCAAAACAGAGTTAAGGTGAATGAAATATCGATGCTTAAAATAGGTGGTTGGAACACAAACCGAGAAAAACTTGAATGTAAGAAAAGTTCAGCTTGTTAATGATTGAAAGTTGTAACAACAAAATTAATGTTCAGTTACATCTTCAATTTAATCATTTTTAATAGCATTCAATTGATTTAAATTGTGTATTCATTTCCTTAGTAGTATAACTAATAGCTCCTTTGTGGTTCCAAAAGTACACCAAAACTTGACAGCTTCTCCATCTCCCCTAAGATTACACACATACAAATTCTGTCAGATTTTTCAGGCAAAGATCGTCATCTCTGCAGTACTCCTGCTCCGGCCGTTTTACCCTGGTAAACAACCATGTTGTTATACACAAAATTATTTTAAGGGAATCGTGTTCAACACGAGACTCGGCCTTATTCATTTACTGTTCCTGTATAAAAGCTCGGGTGCTTCTCACTTTTAATTTGATTGCATTGTTTAGTTATTGTCTTCCTGTTATAGTTATAATGAATTCATTATAAACGGTATCTTTTTTCCTACAATCTTAAAACAATTTCGTGTTATACCGTTTATAGAGTAGATACGATTTGGATTTATTCGTTTCAATCCAGAAAGTTTAAAAATAACTTGTGTTTAAGACTAATTTTAAGTTGTTTATTTTATCAAAAGTGTGCAGAATTTATATAATGTGTGTATTTTATGATCGTATTACTTCTAACTAAGTTCACTGCAGATTCTCATTAGCAAGTTTGTCCAGATTTTCAGCTTTGTTGTATTTTTTGATATCCAAACTGCCAGTTCAAGGCCCTTTTGGTCCCTCAAAAGGCCTGTCCAAATAGCCCCTTAATAGGGTGTGTCCAAACAGCCCATAAACCAGTTTCGTATAGGTTTTTTCTGCAATTTTTTGCTATTATAACATCCCCTCATAAGGTTCTGTCCAAACAACCCCTAAATCATATTTCATAACGTTTTCTGCACTTATTTTCTGTCCAAACATCCCCTCAAATAAGCTCTTCCAAACAGCCCCTCTTAGTCACATCTTGCCCAACACCTTATACTAATTCTCTATTTTTTTTTATTTGCTGAATTTTTCTGCACAAAGTTTTCAGCCACTTTACAGTTTAAGTTTCCATTACATCTCTTTCTTTTGTGCAAAGTTTTGCAGGAAATTTTGCATATTATAGCTATTGCTTTGCTATCATAATATCATGTTAAAGTAGTTATAAGAGCTTTCCCTTATGCATAAGTTTATATAAGGAGTTCGTTTCCTAAAAACTTATTTGTGCAAAGAGTAGAATACTCTGTGGGTTTTTTCGTTAAAGCACTTATGTCCAGAAAACATATATAACAAGATATATTGCATTTGTTGCATTAATACAGAGTATCAATCGACTTTAAAACTTGTGTGGAGTGCGTTTCTGCCTAGTTTTATTTCGAGCGGATATAGTATACTTTTTGTACAAAGTCGGGATTGATTATACTCTCAATTTTTTTGTGTGAAAAAATGATATCTGATTTCACTGCAATGATTTCAAAAGTGAACCTATTGGGTTCAAACACAAAAGAGTGGTGGATTGACACAAGTGCTACCCGTCATGTGTGCTTGGACACAAATCTCTTTAGTTCGTCAAAAGAAGTTAACAATGGTGGAAAACTATTCATGGGAAATTCTATCATCGCTGACATTAATGGTGAGGGCGATGTGATATTGAAATGGATATCCGAAAAAGAATTAAAACTCAAGAACGTTTTATACGTTCCAGAGATTCGAAAGAATCTTGTGTCCGGGTGGTTGCTTAACAAATGTGGGTTTTGCCTTGCATTTGAGTGTAACACATTTGAGTTAACCAAGAATAAAATGGTTGTAGGTACGGGCGATGTTCAAGTTGGATTTAATTTTTAAGGAGAACAATCTTTCTAAAATGAACAATAATTCAACTTGTGTAGTTGAGACTTCGAATGTGTGGCATGGCCGACTTAGTCATGTCAATTATAATTCCATCCGTCGTTTAATGAAATTAAATTGTATACCAACATTCCATATTGACTCAAATCACAAGTGCGAAACTTGTGTTGAAGCGAAAATGACAAGATCGTCTTTTCTTTCGGTTGAAAGAAAAACCAACCCTCTTGATCTAATTCACACAGATGTGTGTGATTTAAAATCTGTGACAACAAGAGGAGATAACAATTACTTCATCACTTTCATTGATGATAGTACGAAATATTGCTACGTGTATCATACTATTTTACGAGGCCTTACGAACCCGTGCGATGCACCGGCTGGGTCATATGTTGAATTTATACGTGTTTTGTATGTAATGTTTGTGCAGATGTTTATATACTTTTTATCAAGTTTGCGTCAATGTTTCTAATATAAGTTTTATATATCGGAACATTTATCTTTAGTACTAAATAACTCACGTAAACAATAGATACTTTCGTAAATCTTGATGTTAACACATTTTTGGTGGAAAGTAATTAAATATATCAATATAATTCAGACCCGTGCGATGCACACGGGCTCGATCTAAATGTTCATAGCGTATTATTCAGCAATAATTCGTGCGATGCACCGGCTGTGCTTTTGGTTGAATATCTACGTGTTTTGTACGTAATGTTTGTGCAGATGTTTATATACTTTTTATCAAGGTTGCGTCAATGTTTGTAATATAAGTTTTATATAATCAGTTATATGTAATGTATTAGGTTATGTCTTTGAAATTTTATAAGGTACTTTTGTTACCTTAAGTTAATTGCTATCGCTAAATATATTTATCGTCTTATATACTTCATCATTATTTCAATAGATGGTTTAAGTAAATTATTATGTACAATTTAGGTTCGCCAAATTAGAGTTATAAATAGTTAGTCAAGAACACATGCTAAATTTTCTAGATAATGAAAAATATAAGTTAAATTGTCAGGACTTAGGAGGTTGATATTACATAACATAGTTAAACATTTTTTTCAGCCATTTAATCGGGTTTTAATTATAACGTCACAACACGCAACTCATCCGCCAACCGTAACACCTTCCTTCTCTCAAGGTCCCTATATAATAAAGTTCCATTTGTATAACGTGAATCACATTTACTTCCCACGTGCCATCTTAAAATGTGTTATAGGCTTCACACGTTCTTTGTAACATGAATTACATGATAATTATAGCTTTCACATGTTGCATGCAATAATCAACATTTATAAACGTGGAACAAATCTTGTAAACGTGTTAACATGCAGAGAAAATTTATATATCGTGGAATAAATCATGCAACCATGTAAAGTCATGCTGCCAAAATCAATTTTTAAATCCAATCACGCTATTCATGCATTCATTCTACACTAACCAACAAAGATGCAAACCATAATATTTGCTAGATGAAAGCGTATCACACCTGTAAATAACGATGCAATGTAAACCAAAGTGGCAAACGAAGTTGTTATATATCTACTTGCAAGCAAGCTGATGTAATATACTAAAGGGTGTAGCAGCTTCAACCCCAAATGGTCCAAATGTCCTTTTGTTGATCTTCAAAGTGAGTGTTCGAATAACAGAGCAATGATTCAAATCAGATATGTTATTTTTGTGCTTTGTAAAAAATTGACCAAAGAGCTACTACACAAAAATTGGCTCCTTCTCTTCTCGCACGCAGCAACCTGCCTCATCACAAACAAAAAATCATGTTTCCTCCATATATTATCAACCTCCATATTTGTAAACTTCACCACAACGAAATTGTTTGATTAATCTTATGAACACAAATATTGAAAGTGTAAACTAATGATAGATCACAAAATCATACATTTTGTACTATCACTTATTTTTTCTACTACATCTGGCCACGATCTTCCATACTCACCTTCAAATTGGTATTCTGCAATAAAAAACAAACCATATTAGAAACTATGGTTCCGCAGAAGTACATACATTAGATTTTATCTACAATTGTGAATATAGGTGGATAGGTAAAGGACCTCATGCCTCATTTATAGGAGCAAGGTTTATGGATTCTGTAATTCCAATATGCTTCGTATTCTCTACGTCTGTAAATGTGCAAAGGAGTGGTGGAAGAATAAGCAAAGCATCTCTAATTTATAGACGCACGATTCTTAATTGTTGTAATTACTACATGATGATCGATATTCTTCTTCCATGTAACATCTACCATCAATAAGTGCCCCAATGAATACATGAACACTTCGTATGTCTCTCAATAAATACACTTGCACTTCGCATGGCTATTTTCACTTCAAGATTGGTGTCATTAATACTCCCCAATGATTTTTTGAACTCAATCTTTATATATATACATATAACAATATGGACATGACGTCATCAAATAAAAGATTGCCCAGTAAGCAGCCTGATTGATGAATAAGCAGCTGGATTGCCTAGTAAGCGGCCATTAATGCCACCTAAGCAGTGTTTTAGTGTAAATAAAATTCAGAATATTTATTAAATCTGAAATTTATGTTTATTAAATCCGAATTGTTATATAAAAAACTTATATCGGTGTATTCGAACTTTGGTTGATTATAAGGTTGCATGTATATTAACGACATTACCATTGGGCCAAATTATTTTTTGAGTTATATCATCCAAAAAATTATATATGTGTTTCTTGGTCAATGTTAATTTCGGAATTTTTGTTTTTTTAGTTTATTGTATACAATGACTTTTTTAACAAGATACGTTTATTTTTTAAAATATATGATATTCAAAAATTAGAGTATATGTCGGATTTATTAAGATTTTTTCCGATTTTTTAGATATATCATACAAATTTTAAATATCATATATTTGATTTGAAAGATAAGTATAGAATGTAATTTGCACAAATCTTTAGTTCCCATATTTAAAATAACTATTTGTTTATTTTTATTTTATCATTATTTAATTTTTTTTGGTTAATATCATCCCCTTATTTGACACTATATATACTTATGGATGTAGATCAGTTATTTTCAGTATTCATATAAACCTATATTGCATCAAACGTATATTGCATCATGCACCATCAAAGGCACTCTACGAGGCTCACACGAGGGTCAGCCAAGCAGATCACAAGTACCTCTTCAGAATGTATAGTTCAATAGCACAGTTGATTCATTGAGTTTTCATTTTTTAACAAGCAATATATTTCTATTGTTATTCTGTTTTTAATTGTGTTGTTGTATAATGAATATAATGTTTTAGTTTACAATATTTTTTTGATTGATTATAGCTACTAAAGGAAACAAGATTAGTACCATGCAGAAGAAAAATGCTAAAACTTCTTCGTCGCAAGGTACGTTGTTGTTTTATATCGTTACATGCATCCTACATTGGTTTGGTTTATTCTACCATATAACTGTATGATTCCGTATCAGGTAAACCTCCACATCATGAGTCCGAGACACCAGGCAGACAAACTGGCAGCCATGACTCAGATGTTGTTATACAACCAACCGGTATTAACTTGCTCAATCTTTTGATTACATGGACTATACATAGTTTTTACATATGTGTTCAATATATCAGGCATAAGATTTGGGCATGTGTTGCTTAATTTATAACTTTTAGATTAACATCAGATATATGCTTGATTCAGCAATGTTTTTAATCTATGATATATTTAGAATAGCTTTTCATATAATAATAGACTTATTTTGTTGTCTATTCTCTGATTTTTTGGTGTTTATACTGTGCTACTATGTTATTATTTTCACGTAAAGGTTTGGACCAACGAGATTCATCATCTATGTATGAAAATTCAGTATTTGAAAGTGATACACCAGGTCGGAGATCCGAGGTACCAATTTCTGATGCTGTCGCTCAATCTAAAGGTAGAATTTTGAATCACCCAATAACTAGAACAATAATACTATGTGTTTATATATAATTAATTGTTATGTTGTTGCGAATTTCAGTGTCTAAACCACCAACAAAGAGAAGTTTTGGAAGCAGCTCATCGTCCTCTGGGTCACATCTAATCCATAAAGGTAATATGTTTCTAGATTAGTTCTTTTAATAGTATAAAGCGTGGTTATAATATACTAATTGTTCGTGTTTGTATATCTTAAACCGTGTTTGATATGTATTCATTAAATAACAGTATCTAATAAACGCCTTAAGAGAAGAGACGTTAGTCAGCCAACACATGTTGAAACACGATCCGTGTATGAAAATTCTAACAATGATTCTTCCAACTATGGACATCGGCCAGGTATGAATATTTGTTTTTAAGACCACAATCCTTTATTAATGCATGTTATACATAAATTTATTTTATCATTGTTGCTAGGGAAACGAATGTCAAGCTTTGAATCTAAAGGACTTACATACATTAAACACCAGCAAAATGATTTGAGACACCGGGTAGCATCTTCGTCTGCACCCTCACATATGAACAAGAAATCTATATCGTATTATGGAAAAATTCCATCAGGTTTTTTATTAATGCTATAAGTGACCACAATTTTGAATCATTTGCTTTATATAAATTACATGGTAGAGATTTCTTTATGTATCTATAGGAGGCAATTCTCACCCAAGAAAAAACAATGAGAGAAACATGTCCAGTGTTAAAAGTTCTACAACAGGTTTGTTTAAAATTGTTGTTCAGTTATAAAATATGATTTTTATGCATTAAAAAAAGAATATAACTTTGATTTACATGTTTAGTAATGAAAGAACGGAATATGATTCTCATTAAAGATATAAATCCGATGAATGTAAACATGGCTATTAAAGGAAGGTGTGTATCCGTATGGCATTCACATAGACTTAACGAAGAACATGATCCTTATAGTCTCGATTGTGTTTTCCAGGACGAGGAGGTAACTTCAATTTAGTTATTAGATATTTATATTTGAGTATATTTAGTATGTATCACTAATGTTTGGTTTGTATAAACAGTCAAATCGTATCCAAATTTATATCAAAAAGGAGTTTATGTTTAAGTTTGAACCTCTTTTACAAGAGGGTCAGTGTTACATAATCTCTAATTTTGGGGTAGCTGAAAATGCTGGACGATTACCTTTGTTACCAAACCAGTGGAAAATATGTTTTTACAAGGGAACCGAGGTTACCCGGATTGATCACATCGATGATAACTTTATTGGGTTCATTAATGAGCCATTCTCGAGTATCCTCGATACAGACAATGAGTATCATGATCATGATTGTGTTGGTACGTGTTTATATAAACAGTAATAATAGCATTTGATATTATTGAAAATTTTAGTTGTGAAATTTGATAAACACCTTTTTTTTTTCCAGATGTTGTTGGTACAGTTGTAGCCATTGGTAAAATAGTTAACGTGAACAGTTTCGGTGGTCATAAGTTGTGCAGGACAATTGTTCTTGAGGACGCCGAGTAACTATATTTTACACACTCTTGATCAATTAAAATAATGTATACAAAATAGTGTGCTATTGTATCCATATATTGATTTTATTCTGTGTTGTGCAGGTCTTTAAGAGTTGATTGTACATTTTGGGATAACTGGGCATTAATGTGGAATGACTACGACAACAAGCGTGATGAGCTTGGTCATATAGACATTCTTTTGATGTTGGAAAAAGTGAAATATTGGGATAGTGAGTTTTTAGAAATATGTATTAAAAAATTGGCACAAAAGAAATTATTTAATCCATATTAATACCTTTTAAAATTGTTTCTATTTGTTTTGTGACACAGACAAGCCGTCAATACACAATGCTTTGTTTGGCACGAGAATATTTATAAACAGGGATGTTCCACAATTGTTGTCTTTCCGGAAAAGGTTATCACAACGATGTTGTACATATGTTTTTTAGTTTGTTGATCGAGGACATGTTAAATATATTAAGAAACTTAATTATACACTGTACAGGTATGAGGAGCAGGATGGGTACAATGCGGATGAATTCAAAATTGGGGAGCATTCAATTGATAATCGTGTTGTTACACCTGCGGAGTTTATGCACGGTTGTGTAAAGAGAGTTGTTGGAACCATTCGAACTATTGAGCCGGTGAGTCAAAATTTGTTATTCGATATGTAATATAAATTTAATTGAATTACTGATTAAGACTAGTTAGTAATGTTTATATATGGTTTTGTATTTGAATACAGGAATCACACTGTGTAGTTTATGCAACGGTGCATAGTATACAACGTGAGGATGGTTGGGTTTACACGGGTTGCAAAACGTGCAATACCAGAGTAACGCCAATTGTTTCAAAAAGGAACTTGGGAACAAGGAATAAAAAGAAGTTGTGGCATTGCAAAAATCATGGGGAAATGTATGCAGTTGCGTCTAGGTATGTAAAACATCCTTTATATAAAATTATTTTGGAACTATCCTTAAACGTGGAATAAATAATGCAACATGTTTGAACAGTTTACAATTAATGATAAATTTATATATTTGTAGGTTGAAAATCATTGCACGCATATTTGACCATAGTGGTACAGCACAGGTCATGATTTTTGACAAAAGTTTGCATAAAATGACACATACAACAGCATGGGAAATCATGGAACGAGAGGGCATGGACACGGAACAATACTTTCCAGATGTCCTAAATCAAATTATTGGCAGGAAGTATCTATTCAAAAAAAATTTCTCTGAATTTAACCATGACAATAACAGTTACACATATCGAGCGGAAAAGGTGACCGAAGATGTTGATACAATCAACTATTTCAAAAATGGTTTCATGGAAGAACAGGTTTTGTTATTAGTTGTTTTGATATATTTAGTAATGGTACATGCCTGCAGACAAATGTATACTAATCGTTGTGCATAATATAAAATAGGATGACGATGAGGAAGATGAAGATTTAGAGTATGATTCTGTGTGTTCTGATGATGAATCCGAAACACGATCTGATGATATAAATGAGGTAGTGTGCATTTTATTTTTAAATGCCTTTTACCACAATTGAAATTTACCGAACCATACAATATAAACGTTTACTTCTTTTGCAAAATGTAATAGGAACCCACAGGTGAAGATGTAATTCCATCTGTAGACATAGTAGATGATACCCCATCAGTGTACGGTGATGCCACTGACGATATTCTTAGCCGATCTGATGATGAACACAAAGACATGACGTGCGACGACAATGGTGTCCCTGCAGCATTGGATGATAGATTACAAGCTAATGACTCTGATGAACAAGAAAAGCAAGAGGATGATTGATGTCTCTTTACATTTTTAAAAATAACCTTTGAACAATTTATCTACAACTCTCATATACCTCACATGTTATTGTGTGCTTATGATTATTCTTTTTGAACTATTTATCTACAACTCACATTTTATTGTGTGTTTACCCTTATTTTTTGGAGCAATCTATCTACAGTTTACATGTCCTCTTATATTTTCTATTTACATGAATAAACTTAGTTTTTAAAAGGCCATGCATACCATTTCCAATAGTTTTAGGATACTCGATGTTTTGTTTATATGAATTTTTAATTTTTATTTACAGTTGTTATTATAAACGAACAATATTCCACATCACATGCAATAAACAATTGAGTCTATTAAGAAATTGTTAATACTAATAATGTTTAAAGTATTTGTTTGTGGTTCTTTTTCGCTTTGGTTATCCTCTCGGTCTAATTGCAAAATCACTTGATATAGTTACCTTGCTACTAATGAATCAACTATATTGTAAATTCGATAAAGTTGTTTATATAACAAATGGTCGTTGAAAGAGATTGAATATGTTTAATTTGTTAAAAAATTGTATAATCTATAATGAATACCACTTAAATTTAAACAAAATTTTGTATTCCATATCTATCTATTACTATTTAATAGCATACATTTTTTTAACAAGATATAAACATATATGTTAATTAAATTTTATCATTGTGTTTTAAATATAAAGTTATATCCGGAAATGATTTGTGTATATCATATTTCTAGGGTATAAGATAATTACCAAAGTTTAAATGTATGTAGACGCCGTTTAGTATTTAAATACAATAAATATACAATGAAAGATGTAAATCAGCTTGCATAATGTTTCCAATGGCGCAATTCCAAATTTTATATGATCTAATGAAAATTGCAGGCTCGTCCAAGTTGCATGATTGTATGCACGTGTGGTTTGTGCAGCAGGCAGATGAGGACTCGGCATGTGCAAAATTGATACACGCTTGCTGTGAGCATCTCAGGAGGGTGATGGCGAAGAACCAAGTTATGATAGCTGACATGGAAGCATTGGGACACCGTGGGGTCGCATTAGATTCGCTTGATGCTTTGAAAAAAACGCAAGAAAGACATCGGGCATTGCTTGATTTGCTGTTAGATCTGTGTGCTCAAGCCAAGTCTGGTGCTCGCGAGGAGGAGAGTAATGCCATGAAGATGAATGATTTTAACTAAGTTGTTTTAGTAGTTTTTTCCATACACAATGTTTTATTTATACTAATTTGTTTGGTACAATTTTTACATAATTTACATGAATGTTTTTGCACACAACTCTTTTCTCTTTTAATATATATTTGACCATATAAACAAAATCTAAAAACATGCTTATAATCTAAATGTAATTCAATTTATGTACGTATATGTGGATTAAACACAATAAAAATTAAAAAAAATATCTTAATAAGATATCTTATTCATGTTTCTTTCAAAACCTAAACACAATCATATACATATATTTTTAAAATATATATGTATATCCTAAAATAAAATGCAAATTAATTATCAAAGTAAAAAAAAACTGCTGATCTTTGCACGCCTATTCTGTTTTGCAACAATATGAAAATGGCTCCAAGGTAAACCTACTAAGTGTATAACTAATGTATGTTAAGATTTCATGTATTTCACAAAATAATGAATGCTAATATCGTCTTTACACCAGGTCGAATGATGTTGCATCAAGCAAAGTGAAAGAAACGCGTGAAAACAAAGGTAAACAAACATATATTAGTTTTTCTGAAATACAGTTTTCCAATGTTGTGTTCATGTTTTAAAAATGGCCTGAATATCCATGTAGTTGAAGTACAAGGTAACCATGGTGAAGAGGTAGAAGAAAGCATAGAGTCTATCTATGATTGGATGGTTTCGGAGAGGCAAGCCATTAAAAAAAGGAAGTGGGAGCAAATCAAGGATGAAGAGGCAAGAATGAAAGAGCAGAGGAGAAAATATAAGCAGTTTTTGAGAGAATTTAAGCCTGTTAGGAGACAAAGGAGGAAGAAACAAAAGTTAGAAGTCTATTCTTACGATGAACTCCATCTGGCATTCTCATCAGATAAAGTTTAATTTGATATGTTATATCTGTTTTGAAATCTAACTGTTTTGGAATTCTATTGTCACCATGAACAATTTTTTTGTGGTTTTGTTTGTTTAAAATTTTAATTTTATTGAATGAACATGTATGGCACGTTTAACCTTTGGTGTTATAGGTTTATAATCGTAAATTTGATACTAACTGCTTGATTGTAATGTTATTTATAAAAATTCTTATCACGTCTATATAGTGCAACACATATTCATTCAACAAATTAAGGAAATTATAATGATTCACGTTTTTTTATCTAAAGCTTAAGTTGTAGAATATAAAATATAAAAACATGTTTTTTGTATATTATAATCACAATCTTTGACTATAATAAAAACCATATTCATTTAGAAAGGTAATTAAATTATACTTATAAAAATATAGACATGAAATCATACATGTATTTAGTATAAACACCCAAAATAAAAAATAAAAATAATCGGCCAAACCAAAACCATAAAGTTATATTACTTACTAAAATCAACCGATTTGCTCTTATTAAGAGATGATAATAAAAGTATATGTATATATTTATGATAATCACAAACCAAAACCATAAAGTTATATTACTTACTAAAATCAACCGATTTGCTCTTATTAAGAGATGATAATAAAAGTATATGTATATATTTATGATAATCACCCAATATAAATTTAAAAAAAATAAATAAAACGTTTATATTTAAAGCATAATATGTTTTAAATATAGTTATAAACTTTATCCATATTAAAATTTAACAATTAGTGGTCATCTTCAAACTCTATAAATTAAACCACATGTTAGTTGCTGAGCATATAATTTCAGTTGTTGTTGACGAGAAGTAAACACAATGTCGTGTAAACGATCAAACAAGGTATATACTTATAAGTTACGTATGCTTTATCAAGTTAAGAGTGTTTTATTAATTATCATATAAGCTATAATTACTTTAATCACAAAACTTTTAGCAGGGTAATCCGAAAACAGGACACAGTCCTCCATCTCCAAACAATACTTCACTGGATAAGAATATACCGACCATTGTTATCTCGGATGATGAAGAGGTGCAATAGCTAATAACTTAACTTTTTATTTAAATCATATGTGTGACAGAATATCTGATCTTATTTAGCATGATTTGTACCCAGATATGCTGATTTGAAATAAAAATTGATTGATTATTTCCCCTTTAAATGATAAAAAACTGATCAAGTTAACTGCATAAAAGAGGCTTATAATTGATACTTTATTAATGTATGATACTGAAATATCTTGCACACAGCAGTATATTATCATAGACCGTATTCTAACATAATTTCGTATTATGACACATTCATTAATCACCAAATCTAATTACTTTTAAATATCTTCAGGTTGTTCCATCTGACGACGAGGTATTATAACATAAACGTGTTTATTATTGACATTTATTTTTGTTGGATATGCAATATTAATTGTTAACACAATGTGTGCAGATCTATGCTGCTGGTGTCAGTGGTTATCCAACTATTTCAAGATGGAATAAACAAAAACAAAACAAACCATATGTTTGCAAAATATTTGACAATGATGTTGATTTGCATGAGACTGACGACGAGGTATCACGTAGAATTTTAATTACATGTTTTTTTTTTTTTGATCATATTATACATAAAATATTTGTTTATACTGAGATTTCTTATGCACTCTTTAGGTTGTTTGTTTGACACACAACAGTCGATGACTGTTGAATGCGAAATCAAAAACCGGTGAAAACATATGCAAGTTTGACTATTATAAGTGTCAATCTGATAAGGAGGTATTTTTGATTAATTCATGTAATATTTTGTTAGGACAAAGTAATCATTGGTGAGAACTGAATAGCTTTCTAATACTTGCAGCATATTCCAATATAAATGTGATGCATATTATGTAATACTTATCAATAGGAAGAACTTACTACCTTTGCAATAATTGCAGCCTATCCCAGTTGCACACAAACGTCGTAGATTGGCTAAAGATGGCAAGTTAGTCAACAACATAGTTGTTGATCTCATCTCATCAGACGAAATGTTATCGAGCACATGCTTCTTTCTAACAATAAGAGTTTAAGGAACATCCCAAACATGCCTTTCCCAAACGAAATGTTATTTATGGCAAATTATAACAGGCTGGTAGTGGATGAGTTAAAATACAACAAAGATGAATTACGTGAACAACACATCAAGCTATTTAGTACATTAACAGGCGAGCAAAGGAGTATATATAATACTTTAATGGACGCTGTTAATGGCCAAACAGGGGGTATGTTCTTCGTATATAGATATGGCGGCACGGGTAAAACCTACCTTTACAAGACATTATCTGCAGCAATTAGATCAAAAGGAGATATAGTATTAAATGTCGCGTCGAGTGGTATAGCCGCACTTTTGTTGGAAGGGGGAAGAACAGCTCATTCTCAATTTTCAATTCCCATCAACGTAGTCGACGATTCCATGTGTCATATTCCAGCGGATAGTGAGCTAGCCGAATTGATAAGAGTGTGCAAACTAATCGTATGGGATGAAGCTCCAATGACACATAGACATTGTTACGAAGCATTCGATAGGACACTGAGAGACATATGTAGGACACATCCGTCAAACCCGTCGAAAGAGGTGTTCGGAGGAAAAGTAGTTCTGTTTGGAGGTGACTTTCGTCAAATCCTACCGGTCATAACGGACGGTTCAAGACACGATGTTGTACATGCAACAATAAACTCTTCGTATCTTTGGGACCATTGTACAGTACTGAGATTGACTGTTAACATGCGTCTTGGGACAAGCTCAAATAATTCAGAACGCAAAGAAATACAAGACTTTGCAGACTGGATATTATCGATTGGGAATGGAACAATCGGAGGTAAAAACAATGGAGAAGCAAAGGTTGAATTCACAAACGATATGTTGATTCTTGATTCCGAAGATCATGTTGGTACAATAATAGACGAAACTTACCCGGATTTAATCAGGAACCTTTATAAGCCGACCTATTTCCAAGAAAGGGCTATTCTGGCACCGACTCACGACCTTGTGGACATGATCAACGACGGAATGCTTGGGCTACTTGAAGGAGATGAGAAGACTTACTTAAGTTCTGACTCAATTGGTATTGATGACGAAGACACCACCTTCAATCCGGATTTATATACGTGTGAGTTTCTCAACAGCATTAAAATATCCGGTCTGCCGCGTCATTCCTTGACACTAAAAATAGGCACGCCTGTTATGTGCATGAGGAACATTGATCAAATAGCTGGTTTATGCAATGGAACCAGACTCCAAGTTCGGAGGCTTGGTACTAACATAATTGAAGCAACAATCATATCAGGTGGAAGTATCGGCACTATTTGCGCCATACCACGTATGGTTTTGAGTCCTTCAGATACGAAAATACCTTTTAAATTTAACCGAAGACAATTCCCGGTATCACCGTGCTTCGCAATGACTATTAATAAAAGTCAAGGACAAACACTGACGCAAGCAGGGCTGTTTCTCCAACGACCAGTGTCCTCACACGGACAACTTTATGTGGCAGTGTCTCGGGTCAAGAAAAAGAAAGGCTTGAAGGTACTCTGTTGCGACGAGGAGGGGAAATACACAAACACAACAACAAATGTTGTTTATAAAGAAGCGTTGTTTCGCATTTAAAAAGTTATTATGAGTGTACAGGATGGACACATTGCACTTGAAATTTGTTTTATAAGATTGCGTGAAGCTTGGTTACCTAAAGCAACCATCTAACAATGTAGCAGTCCCTCTTTCTAATAAACATATTGACAGGATAAGGAATCAAACTAATCAAAATTTAAGCTTAGATAACAATAACGACTTTAAAACCAGTAATATATAAACTGAAAACAAAAATCAATTTAAATTAAACTTCACATATTCTTTATCATATCCATTCACTAACTGTTAGTGGGAACTTATACTTCACAACATCTTAAAAAAGGAATTACGCGATAGCGATTAAAGGATGTTGGATCTACATGCTGATTCGTTTCACCCCAAATATTTTCACAAGTAACCAATCACCACCGGAATGATACAACACTAAAGTGTGTGAGTCTAACTATGTAACAGCCCCCTTCCTAATTAATGTGTTGACAAGATAAAAGTAACAGCAAAAAAACATGCAATCATGGAAATATCTTCAACCTCGCAAGCATATTTATCTACATATGTAACCAATCACCACCGGAATGATACAACACTAAAAGTGTGTGAGTCTAACTATGTAACAGCCCCTTCCTAATTAATGTTGACAAGATAAAAAGTAACAGCAAAAAAACATGCAATCATGGAAATATTTTCAACTGCAAGCTACTTTATTATATACATACACAGGGTATTAGTGAGAATTTAGAGTTCACAACATTTTATAAAAGAAATTGCAAGATTGCGCGTACAACCATGCACTAAGTCTTCGCAAGATCAGAAGCTGTCATAGCAGTTGCCCGTGTAGTTCAAGCCTGATCGGGAGTACAGACTACATCCACCGTGGCTTAATCACAAGCAAGATGAATAATCTGAGGCCCGATATCTGAGCCCAATTCTACAGGGTTGAGTAAATCGACTATTTATGGTTCAAGGATGCCCGGATCTACACACTGATCCGTTTCCCCCCAAAGATTCCCGTAAATAGCCGATCACCACCGGTACGATACAACACTTCAATCGATCGCAAAGACAAAAGCAAAAGGTTTCCAACGCTAACACTTGAAAATTCTTTTAAAAAATTTTGTGAAGTTTGATTCCCTAAAACAGCCATCTAACAATGTAACGGTACCCGTTCATAACAAACGTACTCGCAAAATAACAGGTCAAATTAATCAATACTTAAGCTAGATCACAACTAAAACCATGCAAGCACATAGCTATTTTCGATATTAAACTATTTTAATTTCATCAGCAATATCGACCTACAAAACTTTCCAAAGCTTGCAATCCCCGTTATCTATGGCGATGGCAGTCTATAACAACATGAAATACAATATTGCAAATAACAACTACAAGCATACTGCAATAACTAACCGCTCATATCAAACTACAAGCATACTACTAACAATCGCGTTAAACAACAAAACAAACGTATTTTTCATCAACACCCAACCAAGTACATCTACTTACAGCCTGTCTAAAATCCTTTACATACACCTATAATTTTTAGTGTCATGTAGCTATATCCGAAACTATACTACTTTATTTGCCTTCAACAAGATTCAAACTCCCATTATACTCCTAAAAACTTACAGACATCTTAGACTATAACCATTACAGCCTATAACATATAACAGATGGAATGTAAATCCAACAAAAAATTGCCTATCTACCTGGTGTATTCTCTTATTATGCTACTAAAAAACTAACTATTAATCAAATGAAGCAGGGGATAATATCAAACATAAAACTCCCGAAAACTCACGGCCGTCTTAAACTATAACCGTTAACTCATAAGATGATTAATCAAATTAAGCAGAGCATAATATCAAACATAATACTCCCAAAAGCTCACGGCCATCTTAAACTATAACCATTACATCCTATAACATATAACAGATGGAATGAAAATCCAACAAAAAATAACCTATCCACCAACTGTATTCTCTTATTATGCTCCTAAAAAACTGATTCATATGATGATTAATGAAATTAAGCAGAGGATAAGATCAAACACAATACTCCCAAATGCTTACAGCCATCTTAAACTATAACCATTACAATCTATAACATACTCCGTATAACAGATAGAATGTAAATCCAACAAAAAATCACCTATATACCAATTGTATTGTCTTATTATGCTTCTAAAAATCGCGTATCTAAAAATCGGCTATCTTGATTTTTACAGACACGAGTATTTTGATCGGTGCAGGTTTGATATTTTATATGCTATGTTTGTTTGTCTGATATGGTGAACAAGAAAAAGGAAAGTTAATTTATTGACTTTAACTCAAATTTATTTTCACTTATAGGCCTTTGACTGTTGACTTTAATATAAAAGGAAAATGGGTAATTATTTGTAAAAACAAATATTGGTGTATTTACATAAAAACGCGACCATTGACTGTTGACTTTAATATAAAAGGAAAATGGACAATCATTTGTAAAAACAAATATTGATGTATTTACATAAAAACACGCTTACATCAAGCATTACATGGATGCAATTTCTTAACATACAAACAATACAGTTCGTACATTGTGTTTTGTGGTTTTTGATTGTATGGTGCCATTGTATTAGTATACCTTTTGAAATAATCACGGAAAAAAGAGAGTGAAGGATCACTGAGAATGGACGGATTTGATTTGAACATGTTGATGAATTGTTAATAATGATCAAAGGATACTTCAATCACCCGTAGTTAAAAAAAAAAAAAAAAAAAAAAAAAAAAAAAAAAAAAAACATTTAGTATGTTGTGTTTTGTGTAAGGTGCGTTTTATACCAACGAAAGTAGTTTGTGTTTTTTGGTTTTTGATTATATATGACTAATGTAGTATTTGCTCAAATGTTAAATTTTTTTTAAAAATTTAATTTTCGTAGCGGGTATGCTATTATTGTTAAGGGGTCTCTGTAATGTTGCACTGTACTTTTTATACCAACGAATTTAAGTTTTACTTAAATATATACGAAATGTTTATAAAAAAAGATAATCTTGATGGTGCATAATCACATATCATCCCTCTTAGATTACTTACGACAAATCCTTCTTGTCATCACAAATAGTTAAAGACACATCGTTATACACGCGTCGCTACAATATCCGCAACTATGGGACCACTATACGATACCACAATTGACTATCAACAAAAGGCTTGATAGAAAGTTCAGTACTTCCGAACGTAACAGAATAAAATACTCCACATTTTGGATATTATCAATTAGAAATAGCTAAAACGGATAAAAACTGAATTCGAAGACAATATGCTAATGCCTTATTCCAAAAATCATATTGGTACGATAGTTTAAATAACTTTCCTATAATTGAACGATGACGTCTATAAACCAACCTATTTCCAACAAAATATTATCATGTCACCAATACATGACCATGTCGGTATAATCAATGCCATATTGTTTGCACAACTTCTGTGAGATCGTGGTTGTTACTCCAATTCACAGTGTTCTCACACAAGGAGGTTTATAAGGTGTTATCTCACGTCAAAACGAATAAAGATTTCAACATACTTTTTTGTCATGAGGGTGAGAAATATTCGGAAACAACAGCTGATGTTGTCTATACAGAAGCGTTGTTCCACGTTTAAACATGTATAGTAATTATACAAATTAACAGTATCAATCCTTCATTCACATTGGTTTGTGTTTTTCTTTTTTCTTTTTTTTTTTTTTTCTTACAAAGTATCAATTAAACATATATAATCAAAAGCCTTATCTAAGCCTTTTTTCAATGTACTATAACAAAGATAAATTTACCATTAAATATGATACAAACATCATAACAGGAAATAGCAGCACATAACCAGTTGCAAAAGTGCATAATAACACATTATCAGTTGCAGTTGTTAAGCGTGCTGTTAGTGTCCAAATACCATGTACATACTACTGTCATATGCATTAGTTTGATACCTTATATTCGTACGCCTAAGGGTCATATAAACAAACAACAAAAAAAACATTCCTACCCATGCATACCTACGGGAGATATATCCATACTAAAACTGTCTAGAAAATAGATAGCCAAAAGCTAATACGATGTTTTGATAAACTTAACAAACGTGAAATACCGGAATCACATTTTGCTGGCCTTCCACAGTTTCCAGAATAGTGTTAACAAATCTGAACCGCAACAATTTACCAGTCCTGAACCCACACATGTTCGCAAACGCTCTGAAATTCCCAGTCAGCTTCACTTGATGTTTTCTGTTTGTTCTTTGGGTATCGTTTACTGTACGGACCTTCACGGGAAACCTCTCATCATCATGCACCAGAAGCGCCTTATTGTATGCATACATTTGATGATGGCCAGTGAAATCCACGGGTACAGTCTGTCATAAAGGAGGGAGGGGCGACTTCAAACATCAACAGATAACAAAATATATAGAAGCTAAATGGGATAAATCAAGAATACTACTACATATTCCTTGAATACTTACCACATTTTAGAACTCCAAGACGATTCCATTCAGCTCAACATAAAAGACAGCATTCTCGTCATTGTGATTGATATGTCCTTTCCAGGTGCAGATATGATGGGCTCTTTTGTCTGAAATTGTATTCAATAAAAACGCACAACGTCTTACAACACATTTATTATATTTGAAACACACGATGAAACATTAAAGTATACAAACCTTCAATGGCATACAATGGTATTCGACGACCAGGTAACCTCAACAATGTTGGGTAAACAGTCTCTGGATACAAGCATGTGCCATCCTTACGAAATAGCGCCAGGCTTAATTTATTATCCCCTAGATTGGTGAATACCATGGGCTGTCTTACACCAATTTCCAAGTCATCGACAAGTCTGTCCCATCGGTTGCCAAACAATCTGTTAGACCTTACAACACTGTTTGCATCCAGCTGAACCCTCTCATGTCTCACCTTGACCCTCAACCCGTTAGCATAAATTTTGAACGTTTCTTTCCATATATATTGAAGAAAATCTCCCGGCAGAATCTGCATTACGCAAGCAGGAAAACAGGCTAACTAAGCAAACAAATCGATAATTTTCATGATACAAACACAGTTTGTTCCTCGCAGGCATCTAATTAATATGTATTATATTTTCAATTAAAGGAGTTAAAATGATGCTCATAATCAGTTTTTTTTACCAACTTATATTGTACTCACTTTAGTTGAATGTTAACTCATAATGTATACAAATACGCTCAATTCCAATCTATATGTATAAGTGAAAAGACAAAACATTCATACCTGTCCTCCAGCCATGAACCTGGCCAAACACCGCATAACTCTAGACCCAACAACTCGCCTATCGTAACCAGGGCCTTCACTACCATCCTCATTATACCCGGTGACGTAGAAAGTGTCTAATCCCTCCTTCACAAAATGTAGTCTTTTGACTGATGATGGCACATTATCTTCAACAAAGCTTCCCCACTCATCTCCATGAACATGAACTTCACCTTCAACCACCCTAACTAAACACACATATCTGCGTCTGTTATTGCCATTAACAAAAATATACTCTTCATCATCGTAAAATCTCTCCTTGAAAACTTTAGGCAATATCTGCAAAACAAACCGTTTCAATAAGTTATACACTTATAATCCTGTGTTACTAAAAGTGCAAAATATCATCAGGAAAAATTCAACAATCATATATATATACACGAATGTGAACCTGGTATTTTGGGTTGGTTCCCAGATTAAAACGACATAAGAATTGCTGATCCATCTTCGTTGTTTCAGTCCTGAAGATTCAAACTATCAGGCCAATACAATTGGATTAGGTATTACAACAGGCACAATCACGTTGTAAAACCATATTCGATTCAATCAACAAATCACAACAGTAATTATCCACTCGAATATCATACACATTCAAAGTTCGAAATACATCAGACCCTTTATAAATCACAGTCCAGTGCCTCATGTGATTTTTTAAAAATTTTGCACCCACTTTAGAAGCTTCGTAACCACATTTAATGTAAAAGAGCGAAGAGAAAGCTTAGAATCATACGTAACCACCCCCTGAACTATATCCCACCTTAATCGGCTCACTTCAATATCAACATAAGTAACAACTTTCAATCCTTACAAAACAAATTTCAGTCCCTGCAATATATAACATTGCAATACAACTGCAATATACCAACAACTATTTGATGAAACAATCAACAACGCCATTACATTTTTAATCACGATGTAAAATAAAACACCTAACCGCCAAGGATTAAAATAATTCAAAACAACTAAAAATTACATTGGTGCACAGCAACTCAAAACAAACTTCAGTTACATCCTTACACTGTCCCGATACCTTTATATTTACTTGCTTCTGTCCCCCTCGGTTCTTCTTCACATGAAGATGAAGCATTTTGTAAAGTATATATATACCCTCAAATATATCTGCCTTTATAAGTTCACACAAAGTGCTTCATATTCATGTGAATAACAAAGGAGGAAATAGTGACGACTTAAAAAACCAAAGGAGAACAAAACTTATATGATCACGTGAATATCGTAACTATTGATATCATTAGGTAGTCTTGAGTTATTCTTAAGCTTAACAACTGCGTTAATGTAACCTGAAAGCCCTAACAGATAAACCTTTGTTATCTCCTCACCCTTCAAAACCAAATTTTGGTAACAGATTATGAAGAAATTGTGCTTACACTTAAAGATATTTACAGCCGTTTTTCATGTAAAATGCAATAACGGGACATTCATATTACACAAAACAACTGGCTCAGACCTTGGACTACTTTCTTTGCCCACTATGAAACAACGCCGCACCAACATGTTTCACCGATATCCTAACAAACTAACCAGTTTCCTAAAATACATGTTCATAAAATAATCATTCAAGTTTATCAGAACTTAATCTAAAACATAACAAAAAAAGTACACTCGCGGAACTACTGTAGAGTCTACACTACTTATTTTACCTTCAACAAAAATAAATTTGGCCAGAAAAATCTCGACAAACTTACAACCAACATGATCTATAACCATGATAACAATGGGTCACTATAACAAACATTTTACATCAACATCTGCCCGAAAAAACAACACCCTATCAACTATATTCTCTCTTACTATGTTCATAGGAACAAAACGTAAAATGATTAATCAATTTAATTGTAATACATGATCAGACACAAAAAAACACTACATGCAACTACAGATTGTTAGCTTAAATACAGAACTACAATTTGATAGCTATTAAATATTCAGACGATTCAAGGTTTCATTTTTCATAAACTAAATTAGACAACAAATGATACCAAAAACGTTATTAGAAATGTAAGATCAAGATTGCATTGTTCACCTTTTCTTGATTCCGGCACGGATATTTTGAGAAGTGAACAGTTACTTTTTCAATAACGTAATGATGGTTAGTGTGTAGAAGATACAGAGATAATTATAACTGGCAATATGAAAAGACTAGCAACTCTAGCTTATTAATGAGTATGCTAAGCAACTTGCATGTTCTTCAAAGATATTATCTTAATTTTTTTCAGATACAATGTCAAGCCATAAAAAATAATATTACCAATAATAATCCCTCCGTCCCATAACAAGTGTCCACTTTTATCTTTTTAAGTATTTCTTATTAAACTTTGACCATAAATGTAAGATTTTAGATTCATGTTTTCTTTACCCGGATACACATTTTTTTTATCAAATATAATTCGGTTTATTAAATTTAACAATCAAATTTATTCTCTTGGAAGTAACAAATTAAAATGATTAGCTCAAAATGTATTAAAAGGTTAATTGTATTCTTTCAATAATAGTGAATTCAGATTCATGCTTTCTTTACCCAGATACACATTTTTTTTTTCAAATATAATTCGGTTTATTAAATTTAACAATCAAATTTATTCTCTTTGAAGTAACAAATTAAAATAATTACCTAAAAATGTATTAAAAGGTTAATTGAATTCTTTCAATAATAGTGAATTCCATCCGACACAATTATATGCTTCATACGGCAATCCGACACAATTATATGCTTCATACGGTAAGTAAAGTATAATGTTTCACTCTCATACAACTAATAGTTAAGGAGATAGTGATAAAAAAAAGGCCAAACAACAAATATAAACAACTACATTATATTGTGTTTACATATATAATTTAAATTTGACTAAAATAAACCAGTCTATGCTTATAAGTCATGCCCGCCCAGCGGGCGGGCTTCGAAGTCTAGTGTATATATATATATATATATATATATATATATATATATATATATATATATAATATATATATATATATATATATAATATATATATATATATAATATATATATATATATATATATATATATATATATATATATCTAACTATCTTATAATGCACAAAGGCCTACTATTAATAGAAATACTTAAAATTAAGCAATACAAGTTATAAAGCTAAAAGTACAAGTAATTAAAACACATTTTCTAACATTTACAAGTTCTTAAGCTCAAAGTACAACTAATTAAAATAGAAATACAAACATTAAATACAATAAATAAATCATTATGTACATTAAATACAATTAATTAACGGGTCAATAAATACAATTAATGCAGTTATTAAATAATTAAAACACCCCTTACATAAGAAATACAAATTATCAAGCATATTGTACAACCAACTTAAACACAATTCTTGCATTAAATGTCACTAATACAAATAATAAAGCACATGATACAAATATTCAAGCCCGAACGGGCAGCGGGCCAAATGGGCTCGAGCCCGAACGGGCACGGGCCAAATGGGCTCGAGCCTGAACGGGCACGGGCCAAACGGGCTCGAGCACGAACGAACACGAGCCAACGGGCTCAAGCCCGAACGGGCACGAGCTAAACGAAATTCTTGATATCCGTAAATGTATTGTAAAAAAAAACATAATAAACTAAAATACATGATTCACCAGAAAATTTTATTTCAGGGTACCCACCGCCGCAACGCGCGGGTACCCTGCTAGTATATGATAATGTACAAAGACCTACTAAAATTAGAAACTCTTAAAATTCAGCATTGCTTATTATAGTAAGATTCAATAGTCTTCGCATAATTAATACACAATTAATGTGGTCAAGATATTTAATGTAGTCAAATAATTAACTGGTCAATAAATACAATTAATGCAGTTATTAAAACACCCTTTACATAAGAAATAGAAATTATCAAGTATATTGTACAACCAACTCAAACACAATTATTAAATGTTACTAATACAAATAATAAAGCACATTATACAAATATTCAAGTCCGAACGGGCAACGGGCCAAAAGGGCTCGAGCCCAAACGGGCACGGGCCAAACGGGTTCGAGCCCGAACGGGCACGGAATAAACGAAGTTCTTGATATCCGTAAATTTAAATTGTCAAAAAGAACATAATAAACTAAAATTCATGATTCACCGGAAAATTTTATTTCAGGGTACCTGGCGCTACAACGTGCGGGTACCCTGCTAGTTTACTTAAAAGTAAAGATGAAGCGATAGATAAGTTCATTCCATATAAGAATGACGTTGAGAACCAACTAAATAAAAAGATCAAAGTAGTAAGGAGTGATAGGGGAGGTGAATATGTATCTCCATTTGTTGAATTTTGTTCACAACATGGAATTAGACATGAGTTCACCGCACCTTATTCACATCAGCAGAATGAGATTGCTGAAAGGAAAAATTGTACCTTGAAAAAAATGGCAAATGCCATGTTAATAAGTTCGGTTCTAAATCAGAACATGTGGTATAACAACCCGCTAATTTTCAGAACAATGCTATTCATCAAACTCGAATTTATTTTCTAGACATTTAATTGAGGAACATTTTACATATACTTTTTACTTGAACCAACACGAATTTTAGAATATATTTCAAGTACACTAGAACTTAGGGTATATTTAGTCCACAGTGCTCCAGTACCCTGCTCCTGCTCTAGTTCACAATTTTAAACCATAAGACAATTCCCTATTCTTTAAGTTACGATGCAAAAGTTATGGCCTAATAAAGATTTACAGCAACATATAGTTTTGACAGCTTCTATTTTGCTAATAGAAAGCTGTTAGGATTTTTAGAAATAGATTTTGGACCTTTTAGTGTACGTTTTGGCTAAAATGAGGTAAACGAAAATGGTAGAACATTACATATATTTATTAGGCGCGTTAAAGACTTATGAAATACTTATTAAAATGACGACTAAAATTTGATCATGGGATAAACAAGTTTATTTTTCAAAAGTGATGATTTTCCGAATAAAAGATCCGTTGACGCAAATACATTTTTGACAAGAAATTTTACAACAAACATGTACAAGTGATAAAGTAAAGTATGAACTTGCGTGCATGGCCTTGTTTTCGAACCTAAGACATATGTATCATTTAGGTCGCGATTAGAGTTATCGGGCTTAATTTACCGTTTGCCAAATTTATCAATCGGAATTTGCTTTCGCTAAGGTGAGTTCTCGTAGCCCCTTTTTCGTTATGTTTTTCCTTGGGGGGAAATAGTACTTGATGAGTGTGTAAATACTCATCATTTTATACCCATAATAGACACAAAAATAACCTAAAACACTAAATTATACTGCAGATATCCTTGGTTTGTGTTTTATGTATCTCAGGAACTGAAGGATTGAAAACAGAACGAAAACGAGCATTTTTGGATCGACTTGGCAACAATTGTGCATTTTATCAAGTGAAGACGAAAGTCAAAGACAGAGTCAAAGTCAACCCCCAAAACACCAAAATGACACAGTTGGTCCCTCAAATTTCAGAAATGGCATTTTTAGTCCTTTAACTTGTCACCAAATCCATTTCTATCCTAACATAAATTAAACCCAGCCAAATAATATTACCCAACCCAGTCACTTACTAAACCCTTTAACCCAATCCAACCCTTAACCCCAGCCCACACAACTAATAACCTAGCCCAATCTACCAAATAACCCGACCCACCCTTATTAGCTAATACCAGGGTCAAACCCAAGTCAAACTCTTCTTCTTCAAAACCAAATGTCGCCAATACCACCCTTATCCCTGCACTTTCCCTGACACTCCACCACTCCCTCCTAAGCTTCTTCTACACACTCCCTAACAATCCAAAGTGCATTTAATGCACTCCTCCCCCTCACACATTAAACCCAAGTGGGTTTTACCCACTATCCATTTTTCCCGCCAAAAATCCCAATGGACGGCTATGATTAATTGAAGCAATTAAACAGGTGGGATTTGATCAGAAGAAAGAGAAGAAGCTAAGTGGATGTCTATTTAAAGGAATGAAGTCACAAAGAAATAGTTGTCACAGTTTTTAGATCACTTCGTAGTGTAAATTTACTTATTGCTTAATCTTAGTTTCAATTTAAAGTTTGGATTGTCATTTCAAGTTTGTTTCAAGTCATTTGTTCTTAATTACTTCTGTATTGTACTAATTTTCAAAGTCAATGAAATTCCAAGTTTTTCAAGTTTCCTGTTTAATTCGAATTAAGTTAAAGTGTTAATTAAAAAGCATATTTACTGTTTGAATAAGCTCATACAAGCTTAATATAGTTTGGTGTGAGCCTATTCTAGTTTAATTCAGTTCTATCCCATGAAAAACCAGAAAAGTCAACAAAGTCAAAGAATAAGCCAAATAAGCAATTTGGTGGGGTTAAGCTGAAGTGGATGAGCTGAGTGGTGTTTAAGCTTGGTAAGTGACAAACCAAGTTTAGTTCTGATCAGTTTTCTTTGCTTCATTGCCTAATTCAGTTGTAAGCAATTTCTATTTTCTTGCATAATTTTCCTAGTTACTGTTCAAAGTGCTTATTTTTACCTTATTATAGTAATTTCATGCTTATTAGTAGTTTATAAGTGTATTTCATCTGTTTTATCAGTTTTAAATATCCTTTTCTTATTTTGCTTAAAAAACCTTCAAAAAGCCAAAAATAGTCTAATTAAGACTAGCTTAATTAGAACTTATTAAAATATTGTAGATTGCTTATTATGTGATATTAAAGTTAGAAAATCAATAGGGAATCTGTTTCATAGCTTAATCAGTGGTTTGTAGTTCAAAAAGTTCATTTTCAGTTTCATAAACTAGTGTTTGGATTAAGCTTATTCATAGGTCTAATTTGCCTCTACTGTTCATTTGCCTTTGGCACAAGTTTGATTTAGCTTAATATAGGTTAGACAAGCTTTAGTTATTATATATTAAGTTGTTTTTGAGATTATTTGAGGTTTTGTATTTGTGAGTTCAATATTAAGATCTTAACTGCCTATATCAGCTTCTCAATAAGCTGAGCTTATTTGACCCTTCATTTTGGCACTTCAATGTTCCATTTAGTATTTTAAGTGTGTATCCATAAGTTGGGATTGTTTCATGCAGAATTGAAAGATTTAAGTGGAATTTTCCATTCCTGCTGCTCAGTATAGACTGAGCAGATCAGCATAAATAGCTGCTGATCTCAGCTTCTTACTGGCTTATTCCATTAAGTTTAGATCCTGATTTTTGGTTTGCTTTTAGCTAGTAGTATAGGTTTTAAGATTCTGTGCTTGGATTCTCCTTTAGAGCTTATTTAGTATCTTAATTCTAGTCTGCAAAAAGCCCTTGTGGACTGTTCTGATCCTGCATCAGCTTTTAGTTTCTATGCCATCTGTTCTAGTGCTTAATTGGAGTTCAATTGGTTTGTTAGAATTGGGGCTTTTTGTATTTTAGTGTAGCCAATAGTACTAGGAAGCTTTTGCCCCCATAAGTTTCCACTTATCAGCTTATTTGAAGTACTTAATTTGATCTGCAAGTTGGGGATTTCCCTGTCATTTCTGCTTAAATTTTGTAACTGCCCAAGTGCTTATTTACTTATCCCTTGTGCTTATTTGTGCTTTTTCATATTTTTAAGCTTCTATTAGTGTATTAATCTGTTTCCTAGCTTTTGGTAATTTTTAGAGCTTTTTAGCTTATTTTTGTGCTTATTTCCAAACTGCTTATTAGCCCATTTGCTTATTAGGGTTTCTAAAAGTTCTAATTTTATTTTTACTAGATTCAGAATAATATTTTAGGTTTACCTTGAATTTTTCAGATTTTTCCCAAGTCATTTCCTATTTTTAAACCTTTTAATTAGTTTCTAATAGTTTTTAATTCATAATAAAAAATATAAAAGTCAGAAAAATATAAATCTTTTTTCAAAAAATTTCTTTTATTATTTAGGATTTAATAAAAATAATTTTTCACTTTTAAGATTAAATTTCCTAATATTTCAGTTTTTAGCCCGTTTTTAGATTTCCCGTTTTGCGTTTTTAATATAATTTAGTTTAATATTAATATTCCAGTGAGAATTTGTTTCTCATTTGTCAATTAGAATTAAAGAATCAAAAATTCTATATCCCAATTATCAGTCACTCTAATCTAAAACCTCAAACGATTGCCCATTCACACCTCGTTGGGACACGACCCGGGTAATCACTTACCTGGTTTCACACATATCGTATTCACGGGTTTTGTAAGTTAACCTTTTTCCTAAGAGGTTGATTTGTCATTTCCCGCGTATCACGCATATCCGTCTGATATTTATATATATACTTTAGCACGGATCAGTACTCAAATGATATTTTAACTGTTTTCATGCTGTGATTATATTGTTTTCATGTTTTTGGACATTATGTGTGTTGATGCGATTATATGCTGTGACATATTTTGTTTTGTGCGACCATGACTGCGCAACTGTTAACTCTTTTGAGAGCCGAAGCAATAAGATAAATCCATCGGGGTAGCTCCCCACAATGTATGTTTATGTGTGCAACCAGCGTATGTTTATGTGTGCAACCAACGTGGCAGGTTCAGTTGGCGCGACACTATTTTGTTTTGACTTTTGCTTATAATTGGTTATCATGCTCACTTTTGTCCTACACTATGCTATCACAGCTCAGCGGTTTTACTTTTAAACCTACGAGCTCACCAACTTTATGTTGACGTTTTCGAGTATCCATTTTCAGGTGTTAAGAATGAAGGTACCATAGAAGGTTGAGTAGTGACCAGACTTAGCAAGATTTAAGACAAGACCCTTCTGGGTTGTAACTCGAGAAGCTGCATTTGGATATTGCTTAGTGATTTTGTGTAACTTTGAGACTCATGTTGTTTTGTATTTTGTACTTAACCCGTTGTGGGAGTTTGTGACTATTATCAGATCAATGTATTACATTTAGTATTTCTCTATTGTGATGCCTTGTGTTCTTGACAATGAGGTCATACCCCGTAAATGACATTCTGTTGCACCATTTTTGGGGTGTGACAGATTGGTATCAGAGCCAAGGTTATAGAGAATTAGGTGGTTTAACCTAGACTATAACCTAAGAACCCTCATATAGTTTGCATTATAGGAATTACATCTGCGATTATGTGTATAGTATGACACGAAGTGATGATGATAAGTAAATGCAACATGATGCTATCTTAAAAACGCCTGGCCAACGTTTTTACGATAACATGATGCGGCATGGACTTATCAAATTCATGGATTGTCAGATAGGAAGTTGAGTGTAGTAGTACGACACGTATACCGACCCATCCTACCTATCTCCTATCTAACGTTTACCAATGTCCTACTTTGTAGAATCATGCCTCCAAAAAGGTCGACTCGAGTTAACCGAGGCATTCCACCACCGAGGGGGGGAAGGACTGGTGGAAAAGGAGGTAAGGCAGGAGGTCGCGGCACGAGAAGCGATGATACCGGCAATGAGACTCCTGATGTTGCTACTATTATCGCCCAACAACTACGGAATTGTTACCCGCTATCATCACCCAAGTTGGCGACCATATCAGCAACCAAGGGAACAAAGTGAGTGGGAATGATCAAGCGAACAACGACGGTGGAAGTGATCACATCAATGATGGGAACCATAACAACGGTAACAAGGGATGTACTTACAAGGAATTTACCGCGTACAAACCGTTGGACTTTGATGGCAATGGAGGTGCGATAGCTTATACTCGATGGGTCGAGAAGATGGAGTCAGTGATTGACATAAGTGAGTGTGCGAGCCAACAGAAGGTGAAGTATGCTGCCTGTTCATTGATTGGAAAAGAATTGACTTGGTAGAATACGCAAATTCAGGCTAGGGGCAGAGAAGCTGCCATAGGGATGAGTTGGGATGAATTTAAGGCGTTGTTAAAAGAAGAGTATTGTCCATACAATGAGATGCAGAAACTGGAACATGAGTTCTATCACCATACCATGGTAGGAGCTGATCATACGACTTATACGGATCGATACCATGAGCTTGCTAGACTGGTGCCTCACATGGTCACCCCTGAATCCAAGAAAATTGAGAGGTACATCTATGGTTTGGTCCCTGAGATTCACGGGATGGTGAAAGCGACTGAGCCCCCTACCCTTCAAAGCGCGATACTGAAATCTGCAACCTTAATAGATGAAATTGTTAGGAATGGGACATTGTCCAAGAATAGTGATAAGAGGAAGACCGTGAGTGAGCCAAGTAAACAAGGAGATGCAAATGGTGACAATAAGAAGGCGAAATGGGGAAAAGGATTTTGTGGCAACGAGCTCGGGCCGTAAGGGATATGAAGGTCCTCACCCTAAGTGTGCCAAATGTAACTACAACCACCTAGAGACTAAACCTTGCCTAGTGTGTTTCAACTGCAATCAGACTGGTCACGATGCACGGGATTGTCGAGCAGTAGCCATGCAGACGACCCCGATTAATGTCATTTACCCAAGGACATGCTTTGAGTGCGGGAGCCCGGATCATTTTCGAAACACGTGTCCTAAGCTGAATAGGGCACAGGGGCAAGTGTAGAATAACCAGAATCAGGCCGTAGTGACTAATGGACTGGAAACAATGGCAACCCAGCTCGTGGGCGGGTATTCGTGATGAACGCTGAAGAAGGACGCCAGGACCCGAACCTTGTGACGGGTATGTTCTCCTTAAACGGACATTAGACTATCATACTATTTGATCCCAATGTCTATTATAGATTTGTTTTCACCTAGTTCATGCCTCTGTTAAAGGTGAAGCCTAGTGTCCTAGCTCTCAGTTATGAGATTGATATAGTGTATGACCAAGAAGGTAGAAACCGATAAGATGGTTCAAATCTTCACCACCTGGTAGTAAGATCTTGGAGTGCGGAAATGCCACCCGTTCATTTTTGAGCAACCCCAAACTTTAACTAAAATTTTCTTTTCCTTCAAAAAAAAAGTAAGTGTTTTAACAACTTTTAACTTAATTTCATGTCAGTTCTTGTTTGATGAGATGTGAGATTAAGTTTAAAGTTGCTACTTAGCTTAAAATTTTTAAATGATTTTACTCAAGAATGGACGAGGCATTTCATGAGGCCTAATCACTCGCTAGTTACTATAAAACCGCCTATTTCAGTGCGCTTAGTAGGACGAGCAGAAGCCCAAAGATACCTCGTGTGCTTAAGACTTCCCTGGAGTACTTCGTAAATACCTAACGGGATTTACCCCTCATTGAAGAATCGAGATACGCATCAACTTAACTCCCGGAGCGACACAAATTTCATGATACGTGATACTTCTCAAAGAAGAATTCTGAACCCGAATATCATTAGTTGATAGTGCACAAGACTGACAACCCTAAAACCGCGTTAAGAACGATATACAGGCAATTCGAGTTTTTAGGATAAGTCCTTTGGTTTGATCGATGCCTCCGTAGTATTCAAAGATAAGAAATCCAATTAGAACAACATACATTAGGAGCGCCTTACCTATTATATCGAATCGTGACAGAAAATCCACATCGCAATCTTGGTAGACACAATAGGACGCATTATGAACACAGTTAGATTGGAGTACGACCTACTATTCCTAGACCGATGGTCGGGGTGAGCACACTATCTGAAATTAAGAGATATGCTTAGGGCATGCACTATTGATTTTTGAGGAAATAGGAATGCATCACTCTTAGTTGAACCTTCTCTTTGGATATATACTAGTTGTTTGTTTGAAAGCGATCCAACAATTGAGCCAATCCTTCAAAAATGTTGAGTTCTTTTCTTACAACTTGACATTTAACTTGATTTCATCACAGTTCTTGTTTGATGAGTTGTGAAGTTAAGTTAGATTCAAGTTGTTACGTAGCTTAAGGATAGGTCCAACTTGTTGCTTAGCTTAATCTCATGACAGTTCTTGTTTGATGAGTTGTGAGATTAAGCTGAAAACAAGTTGTTACTGGGCTTAAACTTATGGTTTAGCTTAATCTCATGACAATTCTTGTTTGATGAGTTGTGGGGTTAAGCAAGATTTCAGTTGAGGCTCAACTTAAACTACCAAGAAGATGCCTAAGGTTTTTGACGGATTTACTCAAGGATGGGAAAGCTTGCCTTACTGTGTGGTTATTATGTGGTTTCATTTGTGTGATTTCTAGAGGTTAGGAAGTATTGATAGTACCAATTGCGGAGTAGCACCCGGAACTATTTGGATTGACACCCACACCCTTACCTTCTGTGTGCAACGAAACCGAAGGGTGAATACTGTCCGATCAAGCTCAGACCTTTAGTCAACTGAATTTTGAGGACAAAATTCTATTAACGAGGGTAGACAATAACAACCCGCTAATTTTCAGGACAATGCTATTCATCAAACTCGAATTTATTTTCTTGACATTTAATTGAGGACCATTTTACATATACTTTTTACTTGAACCAACGCGAATTTTAGAATATATTTCAAGTACACTAGAACTTAGGCTATATTTAGTCCACAGTGCTCCAGTACCCTGCTCCTGCTCCAATTCACAATTTTAAACCATAAGACAATTCCCTATTCTTTAAATTATTTACGGTTGTCAATTCAACAAACGCTATTCGCTATTTAAGATTTAACACCCGATATACCCAGTTCTCCCAACGATTGTTTCTAAAGTATTTTTATACTTCCAAAAATTATTACCAAAGTTCTAAAAATATTTTCTGATGCCTAAAGTAATTTCTTTATATCTTACGTTTAATTACGTACAACTTTCGTTAACCACCAAACCAACAGCCAATACCTATTTTTAATACCCTATACATACAACATATACACTCATGTATCAAAACAAGTCTTCTACTCCAACAAAACAACATGTGCCCCCCCCCCTCTTGTTTTGTAATTATTACTAGACAAAATTTCTTACCATTAATTAACCAACACAAGCCCTAAAACATGGATGAGACATTTGGGTGGCTTGACTACAAACATGTCCCCCTCCTAGCCCCAAATTGTCCCCCCCCCCCACTTAATTACCTAGCCATAGTGATTTTGACTTACTATTGAGAATTTGAAAAGTTCTTAGTATATATATATATATATATATATATATATATATATATATATATATATATTATATAATATATATATATATATATATATGACCATGCATTAGTAGCTAGTTCAAGACACAAAAAAAAAAATATATCACTTCCCATATATACACTCCAAGTCGACACACAAAGAGGAGCAAGAAGGAAATATCTTGATTTTTGGTTAAGATCAAATATATTTAGGGCACATTAGTAAAGGTTTGGAGCATTAGTCTTGAGGTTAAACAAGTGTTTTACAACTCTCATATCACAAATCTCTTTTGTAAGTAAATCTCACACTACTAAAATTTCATTTTTTTCATGTCCTAATGCTTGTCAAGTATCTATACTTAGTTATCACTTGGTACATGTTGATAAAGTTTTACATTCACCATGATCTTTTAACAAAAGTCTATGTTTTAAACAAGTTTTTACTTCAACAAAACTAGTTAGTAAAAATCTTCACAAGAAAGCGATAATAAACCTTATATATACATATATGTTAGTAAACTTGTAGATTTAAACATTTTTTATGAACATTCACATGGACCTTTGAATATTGTTAAGTTATGGTTAGATCACTATTGTTATGTTGAGAAGTTGAAGGATGAACTAGAACTAGATATGGAGTGGTAGTTAAGAGGTTATAATAATTAGAAGGCTAGGAAAATGTTTTGACACACTTAGAAATGATTATGTCCCGTTTTGGTGAATACAGAAAAATCAGTAGCTCAGGGGAAATATTAGGCTAGAAATATATAAAATAGACTTTATAACGAAAATGTAGCCGCTTGAATGAGTTAAAACGGGCTTGTAACGAAAAAGATACGCTAGTCTCAATTTTTACGACGAAAACAACATTTTCAGAAAAATTGTGAATCTGTCCAGAAAATTGAGTAATGAAAACTGATGCTAAATGGTGTCTAGACTAGCCGAGACCTTGAAAAGCCGATAGTATACTTAAATACCTTCGCGGGGATAGGTCAAACTTAAGAAACGAAGTTACGACGCAAAAGTTATGGCCTAATAAAGATTTACGGCAACATATAGTTTTGACAGCTTCTATTTTGCTAATAGAAAGCTGTTAGGATTTTTAGAAATGGATTTTGGACCTTTTAGTGTACGTTTTGCCTAAAATGAGGTAAACGAAAATGGTAGAACATTACATATATTTATTAGGCGCGTTAAAGACTTTTGAAATACTTATTAACATGACGACTAAAATATGATCATGGGATAAACAAGTTACGTTTTCAAAAGTGATGATTTTCCTAATAAAAGATCCGTTGACGCAAATACATTTTTGACGAGAAATTTTACAACAAACATGTACAAGTGATAAAGTAAAGTATGAACTTGCGTGCATGGCCTTGTTTTCGAACCTAAGACATATGTATCATTTAGGTCGCGATTAGAGTTACCGGGCTTAATTTACCGTTTGCCAAATTTATCAATCGGAATTTGCTTTCGCTAAGGTGAGTTCTCGTAGCCCCTTTTTCATTATGTTTTTCCTTGGGGGAAAATGGTACTCAAATGATATTTTAACTTTTTTCATGCTGTGATTATACTATTTCATGTTTTTGGACATTATGTGTGTTGATGCGATTATATGCTGTGACATATTTTGTTTTGTGCGACCATGACTGCACAACTGTTAACTCTTTTGAGAGCCGAAGCAATAAGATAGATCTATCGGGGTAGCTCCCCACAATGTATGTTTATGTGTGCAACCAGCGTATGTTTATGTGTTTAACCAACGTGACAAGTTCAGTTGGCGCGACACTATTTTGTTTTGACTTGTGCTTATAATTGGTTATCATGCTCACTTTTGTCCTACACTATGCTATCACAGCTCAACGGTTTTACTTTTAAACCTACGAGTTCACCAACCTTATGTTGACGTTTTCGAGTATCCATTTTCAGGTATAAAGAATGAAGGTACCATAGAAGGTTGAGTAGTGACCATACTTAGCAACATTTAAGACTAGACCCTTTCGGGTTGTAACTCATGAAGCTGCATTTGGATATTGCTTAGTGATGTTGTGTAACTTTGAGACTCATGTTGTTTTGTATTTTGTACTTAACCCGTTGTGGGAGTTTGTGACTATTATCAGATCAATGTATTACATTTAGTATTTCTCTATTGTGACGCCTTGTGTTCTTGACAATGAGGTCATACCCCGTAAATGCCATTCTGCTGCGCCATTTTTGGGGTGTGACATGTGGGGGGAAGCCATTTTATCGGCTACTTATCTTTTGAATAAGATACCTCGTAAGGAAAAAGAAGAGACCCCCTATGAGCTACGGATGGGATGTAAAACATCTTATAAATACTTACGAGTGTGGGGGTGCCTAGCCAAAGTGGCAGTTCCGACACCTAAAGCTTAAAAGATAGGACCCAAAACCGTTGATTGTGTATTCATTGGGTATGCTCATAATAGCAGTGCTTATCGATTCCTTGTGCACGAGTCAAAGAATCCTGAGATACACAAGAATACGATAATGGAATCAAGGAATGCTTCATTCTTTGAAACCGTGTTCCCTTGTTTGACCAAGGATAATGAAAGGTCATCTAGACGAGATGATGTAGTTGTCCACGAAAAGAGACAACGAGATGATAACATCGTTCACGATGAGAGACAACATCAATCTGAGGAAAAAGAAGTTGAACCTAGAAGAAGCAAAAGGCCAAGAATCGAGAAATCGTTTGGACCCGATTTTGTTTCTTTTATGGTAGAAAGTGAACCGAACTCTTACCGAGAAGCGGTTACTTCCTTAGAAGGGCCTTAATGGAAAGAAGCCATTAAGAGTGAGATAGATTCTATTTTGCATAACCATACATAGGAGCTTGTAGATCTACCTCCGGCTTGCAAAACATTAGGCTATCGATGGATCTTCAAGAAGAAAATGAAAGCTAATGGCATCATAGACAAGTACAAAGAAAGATTGGTGATCAAAGGTTACAGACAACGTGAAGGTCTGGATTATTTTGACGCTTATTCGCTTGTAACGCGAATAACCTCCATTAGGATGGTACTTGCTATTGTAGCCATTAGAAATCTGGAAGTTCATCAAATGGATGTAAAAACTGCTTTTCCAAATGGAAATTTAGATGAAGAGATTTACATGGAACAACCTGAGGGATTCACTGCCCCAGGACAAGAGGGGAAAGTACGTAAACTTGTCAAGTCAATGTATGGACTGAAACAAGCTCCTAAGCAGTGGTATCAAAAGTTTGACCAAGTCATGATCAAATGTGGATTCAAAATTAACGAATGTGACAAATGTGTCTACTTGAAAGACACAAACAATGGATATGTCATCTTATGTCTATATGTAGACGATATGTTAATCATTGGAAGCAATGATAAGATGATACAATCTAATAAAGACATGTTGAAATCAAGGTTTGACATGAAAGACATGGGTTTGGCCGATGTGATACTTGGAATCAAAATCACACGAACCCAAAATGGACTTATGTTGAGTGATGCTGGATTTCTGACCAGGTTTTAATATTTATAAAGTCTCGTCTACCTAAGGTCTACCTAATGTACTAACGGGCAGTATACCCGGTCGTGTATAGTGATGCGGGATTTGCAAGACCTCACAAAAGGTTTTACTTCTTGAGGGATCTCAAGAAGTTTTGCAATCCTCCAGGCAATGTACCTGATCATTGTAGTGTAGTATAGGTAAATCCGGGGGATTGATCGTTCTCTAGGGGAATAGTGTCGTTAGGTCAAATTTGAATGTCAAGCTAGGTCTAGAGGTGAGGGATGATTCTTTTTGTATTTTTATATTTTTTATAAAGCAATTTAAAATCTCGGTTTTGGAAGAGTGGGCGGAATTAGTTGTTAAGCAACTAACCCAACAACTAATTTTTATAAAAACTAAAATTAAACTAATAACAAGAAAAGTAAATTTATGTAAACTCTTATGGTGGACAAACGTGTTTACTTAGACTTAATTACTCCCTAGTTATCTCTTATTGATTCGTTGAATTGTCACGTCCTTATTTTAGTTGAAGCATTGTATTCCTTAATATTGGTCATGGGGAGGTGCTGAAGTCCCCAAATCTATGAGTATTAGTCTCCCCTAAAACCCTTAAAGCCTATCAAGTTTTCTAGAATCAACAAGCCGCAACTCACGCAATAAATACAACGAGAAAAACCAATAGTGCACTCTATGGTTGCATTTTCTAAGACGTTCAAGCTAGTTGCATATAAGAGGTCATCCATTTTTCTTAGCCTAACATGAGGCAATCAACTAAACAATAGGCAACAAATCAATGATCAATAACTAGGTTTCATTAGATCTAAGCAAACACTAATAAACTTAAGCTAGCATGTTAAAGCAAAGAAAAGATAAACAAATAATCAAACAACACATAGACATATTGAATGATTAAAGAGATAACTTATTATCTTCAATAGAACATGGATGAAAAGGCTGAAAAAGCCTTCCAAGACTTCTCCAAATCGTTTAGGGTTTTATCCTCCAAAGTGTTACACTTAATAACTATATATAGATTTACAATGCTGACGACGACAGCTTAGGGTTTTATCCTCCAAATCGAACATTGTCCCCAATGTTCTTTGAAAAGCACAAAAGTTAGGATAAAATAAAGAAAGAAACTAGTACTCCCCTGATTTGCTCGACATGGACGATGTGAAAACACGGTTAAATCCTCTTCCAAGAAAATAAACATCAATCAATGCTCATTCAACTTCATCTTTATCTTCTTGTCGAATATAACCTGTAATTCACTTAAGAAAACAAAACACAAAACCTCGCATAAAATCAGCGGTAAACACTATATATATAATAAAAACTAATCCTAGAAAGCAAATTAAGATATAATGCTCGCAAAATAAATGTTTATAGATTCCTGGAAATTTAAAATTTTGAAATTTTTTTTTCAAAAATATTTGAATTCCAGCAGAAAAACAAAATCTGAAAAACTGTGCAGCTATAGTGCCTGACGCCGTCAGGTGGTTAATCCTGACGCCGTCAGATTTGACCAGACAGAATTGTTACATTTTGTTTTTGGAAAATTTCTGGAAAAATCTAATAATTAAAACCTGGAAATTCTGCAAAACATTCATTGTGACTCGATACAATCATTTGACTCAAACAAACACACTAATATATGCTAATCAATAATTTGTTATTGTTCATGTTCGACTCGTTCTTGTAAACAAATATGATCTTCCCTACACTTATCTTTTCGTAAAATACCTATATATTTAATTAAGACGAAGTTAAAAACTAAATAAAGCATTTTCACAAATTATTTGAGACATGAACAATAAACAAATAAAGATGGAGCATATATATGAAATCAAACAAACATAAAACAAACGAACAAACAATAAAAAGCTTGGGTTGCCTCCCAAGAATCGCTTTTATTTATTTACGAGTCTTGTAGCTAGACTCAAAGTCATGCCCTATTACGTAACTCCATCCTCCATCACGTTCTCAATGTCATCTTCAATCTTGGTCTTATATTCTAGGCCTAACTGTAAACATTCTTTGTAAAAACCAAATATTTTATTCATCACATAGTCTACTCCTCTTTTCCTATCTTCATCATTCCTATAGTAAACCGATTGCTTATGTTCCTTCTCTAGGTTTGACATTAGACGGAATTGTTCAATCTTATACGGCATTTGGTAGGCAATTTCGTCGGTCTCATCCGTAAACCTAACTATCCATAACGATGGGTCATAAGTCATTCTAGAAACTTCCACGAATGGTTTCCCTAATACTACATGGGATAAACAATTATCAATAACCGGACGAATATCTTCTACAATCAAGAAATCCGTAATATATGTAAAGTTTCCTACATATACGTGCATTCCCTTAACTCTCCCCACAAAATTATTTATCCTACCCGTGTCGGGATCTTTCCTAGGTCCAAGTTGCTTTTTCATTACCTAATTGTGGTGGATCCTAGTCACAATGTTTATAGGGGACCTAAGGTCAATGTAAGCGTTCAATACATGCACGTGCCCGATGTTACATGGTATGTTCAAGTTAGATGGGTCACCTGCTTTTATGATTGGTGAACTTATGCAATACGGTGTCTTAGGATCTTCAAACAAATGCCTATGGTATGCACGTTCATCCTTTGTGGGAAACTTGTTGAAGTGATCATCCTCTACTTCTTCCACTTCTTCCTTGTCATCATTCTTAATTTCCCCCTTTGGATCACTTTCGATCTCAACCTCATCCTTATCATCATCCTCACTACTCCTATTTGGTGGTTTTATAGTAATGGCGTTGACAAAGTGGACATGTTTGGATGATGAAGGATCCTTAATTTCGCTACCCCCACTTGTGTTCCTAGCAACTCTACTTGTCGGGGCCATTACTTGGTTGTTGAGTGCCTTCAACAAATTGTCAATTTTATTGGTCATCTCACTTTGTTGTTGTTTAAAATCGGCTTCAAACTTAGACAAATGAGCTTCTTGAGATGCCATAAAATTGGACACTAAGCCTTCAAGATTATTAGGATTGTTGGAAGGATTGTTGTTGAAGGTACGGTTCGAGGATGAACCGTTTGATTGGAAACGGTTAGGTGGATTTGAAAAATTGTTTTGAGTAGAGTTTTGATTTTGTTTCCACCTAAAGTTCGGATGATTATTCCAAGATGGATTGTATGAATCACCGTAAGTGTTTTACTCGGGTTTGAAAGTAAACCACTTCTCTCCCGCTCCATCGGTACGCGAGGATACGTAGTCCGCAAAATCTTGTTCAGGGAGTTCCATGCAATCACGAGTGTCATGGGGACCACTACAGTACTCACATAAAGAAGTGATTTTGTTCACTTGACTTGAAGGTTTAGGAGCTTCGTAGGATTTCATGAGAAACTTGACTTGGTCTTCAAGTTCCATGATCCTATGGTTGGGAATGCTTGAGTTATTCGAAGGCAAGGATATTGCCTTGACCGTTTTGCTCAACTCGCGGGGGTTATTCCAACATTCGTTGTCATAGAGAGCAAGATCTTCTATGATTCCCCACAATTCTTTCGCATTCTTGTCATGCATCTTTCCATCGGCCGCTTGGTCAATGGTTTGCCTTGTGGATTGATTGACATGATCGTAGAAGATTTAGACTTGGAGCCAAAGATCGATGCCATGATGAGGGACTTTCTGGAGTAAGTCCTTGAAACGAGTCCACGCTTCATAAAGAGTTTCACCTTGACATTGTTGGAACATCAAGATGTCATTCCTTAGCTAGGTAGTTCTCCCCGGTAGGAAAATTTGAGCGAGGAAACGAGAAGTGAGATCATCCCAGGATGTGATGGATCCCACGGGTAAACGCTCAAGCCATTGACTAGCTTGGTCACGTAGAGAGAATTGAAAGAGACGCAAGCGTATCATCTCTAGAGTGGCAACATTAAGGTCTATGGAATCAACGATTTTAAGAAAATCCTTGAGATGTTGGTTTGGATATTTGGAACGAAGTCCATGGAATGCACATACGCTTTGCACCAACAGGATGGTGTCGGATCGCAAGGGAGACACATTGGCTCTTTTGGGGAGCTCAATGGTGTTTCGATAGCCTTGGTGGCTTGGTCGGGAGTACTCACCTAAAGTACGGGCTCTAGGTGGTTCGGGTGGGTCTTGGTGATTTGATGGTGCTTGGTGTTGGTTGATTGGTGGTGCTTGGTCAAGGATATTATCATCCATCATGATGACGAATGATATGGATTACGAACAAAAGGAACGAAGAAAAGATATACTAAAGAAAGCTATGAAAAAGAAAATAAAAATCTCACTTGATAGGAATGTAGTGAGTAGACCTAAAACGAAATAAAAATCAAACCTATGCAATAACTATTCCCCGGCAGCGGGGCCAAAAACTTGATGCAGGATTTGCAAGACCTCGTAAAAGGTTTTACTTCTCAAGGGATCTCAAGAAGTTTTGCAATCCTCCAGGCAGTGTACCTGATCGTTGTATTGTAGTATAGGTAAATCTGGGGGTTTGATCGTTCTCTAAGGGAATAGTCTCGTTAAGTCTAATTTGAATGTCAAGCTAGGTCTATAGGTGAGGGATGATTCTTTTTGTATTTTTATATTTTTTTAGAAAGCAATTTAAAATCTCGGTTTTGGAAGAGTGGGCGGAATTAGTTGTTAAGCAATTAACCCAAAAAATAATTTTTATAAAAACTAAAATTAAACTAATAACAATAAAAGTAAATTTGTGGAAACTCTTATGGTGGAAAAACGTGTTTACTTAGACTTAATTACTCCCTAGTTATCTCCTATTGATTCGTTGAATTGTTACGTCCTTGTTTTAGTTAAAGCGTTGCATTAGTTAATATTGGTCGTGGGGAGGTGCCGAAGCCCCCAACTCTATGAGTATTAGTCTCCCATAAAACCCATAAAGTCTATCAAGTTTTCTAGGATCAACAAGCCGCAACTCATGCAATAAATACAACAAGAAAAAACCAATAGTGCACTCTACGGTTGCGTTTTCTAAGACGTTCAAGGTAGTTACATATAAGAGGTCAGCCAGTTTTCTTAGCCTAACGCGAGGCAATCAACTAAACAATAGACAACAAATCAATGATCAATAACTAGGTTTCATTAGATCTAAGCAAACGCTAATAAACTTAAGCTAGCATGTTAAAGCAAAGAAAAGATAAACAAATAATCAAACAACACATAGACATATTGAATGATTAAAGGGATAACTTATCTTCAATAGAACATGGATGAAAAGGACTGAAAAAGCCTTACAAGACTTCTCCAAATTGTTTACGGTTTTATCCTCCAAAGTGTTACACTTAATAAAGAAAATTTGCGAAACTATATATAGATTTACAATGCTGACGGCGTCAGCTTATGGGACCTGACGTCGTTAGCTCGCCGCCATTAGGGTTTCGTCTTGTACAAGTCGCCGTTCTGACGGTGTCACTCAGTAGTATCTGACGCCGTCACCTTCACTCTGACGCCGTCCTGTTGTAATGGTTCTGAGCTGTTTCTTGTTAACTTAAAGCGTGACTCCCTTCTTCAGAATACACCTGACGCCGTCAGGTGTAAAAACTTGAATTATTTATGAAGCGACGTGTGTTAATTCTTCCAGCTCCAAAATAGCAAGTGACAGCGTCACGATGTATATAGTGACATCGTCAAGTCTTCTTATCTGACGAGTTTTCGTCACTTTGTTGTTTTCTTCACTTTTTTGTCCAAATACGTCCAAAAAGCGTCGAATTTCAGATTTCTCGTCCCAAGTACCTAAAATGCAAAAAGAAATTATTTAAGGCAATATTTGATCATATAAAACGATTTTGGACTTAAATGACCCCTTAAAAAGATATCAAATAAATCCTTATCATATAGTGTAGTTGTTGGTAAAGCCGAGGTCGTCCCAAGAGCTATGCGTGCGGATTTAATCTAAGTTCTAATTGTCACTGGTTTTAAAGGGGGTTTTATAAGTTGATTAATTAAACTAAAGAAATGAAATAAAATAAGAACAAGTAAACGTAGAAGAGATATCAATAGAGAGAAATGTGCTATCCTAATTACTAATCTTGTTATGCCATGATTATGTTTTCTAATTAGTATTTTCTATCGCTCCATATAGGGGTTGAAGTCACTAGACTCCTTGATTAGATTCGTCTAGCCTATTTTCCATAGCGTCCTATTCTGTAACCTAATGATTACGAGAGTTTGTGGGTTTACCCTACGGAAAAGTCATTACGTACCGCTACAATCTAAGACTTAATCTACGGAGCCCGCCCTTTTGGAACTTAGACTCCCCCCTAACTTCTTGAGTACTTCCGCTTGATAAGTGATTCTTTAGTCCAGTCTCACACAAGATAGTGGGCATCCTATGGTCAATTCTTACCACTATTTGCAATCTACTTCACTAGGGTCCTATGGTCAATTCTCCCATGTCCTAGATATTACCAAGCATCCATACTAACAAAACAAGGGTGTCGCGAATAAACAAAGAAAGCATACATATAAAGCGAAACGAAAACGAGAAAACTAACTCATAGCAATAACAATTTCATAATTAGGCTAACACCAAAGGTGTTTAGCCGATCATATTAAAACATGCAGCAAATTCAATGTTTAACATTATAATGGAAGACATGGAATTAAATACGCAAATGTAATATGAAATACTAAAACTTATGATTTGTAAGCATGAATTTTCCCTTGGAAATGGCTTGTATGCTGCTGAATAACGTCCTCCTTGAAGCTCTAAATCGCCCTCTGGTATTTGCGTGATGAAAGATATATAAAAATGCGGAATTAGGGCTTGTATTTATAGCATCGACTAAGTTACGACGTAACCTCTAGGGTTGGTTACGCCGTAACCTTTAAATCTTGGATGATCTTATCCTTAGTGATAAAACTACGGCGTAACCTAAAGATAGGTTACGATCGTAGAACCTTCGTACACCAATTTACGCCGTAACCTTTCAAATGGTTACGTCATAACTTTTTGGATCACGAAATTCTTCTAACTCTTGGAGACATATATACGGTGTAACCTTTAAGTAGGTTACGAACGTAAAACCTTCGTACACAGGTTTACGCCGTAACCTTAGATGTGGTTACATCGTAACTTCTTGGACAATGAAAATCTTCTAAGTCATGGAGATATAAATACGGCATAACTTATGTAGAAGTTACGCCGTAACCTTGGTCAGCGTTGAGTTTGGTTTTCTAGTATAAATCCTTGTTAAGGCGTAAGTATAGAGTGGACTTTACGCCGTAACTCTTGCCCGATCAACATACTCTTGTGTATTTTCATTAATAACCTTCCAAATCCGCGCCTCTTCGTTCACTAGAACATAAAGTGGATTTGGCTACACCCAATAAGTGTGACGATATACATATAGTCACACATGATTTTTCGAGTGTGTGTGACTAAAGGTTGCGTGACCGTAGGGTACCTACGGTCACATATTTGAGTTAGTGTTCGCCTCTAATAAAAAAAAGTGACTAAAACCTTAACATGTGTGACTAATTAGGTACAAATTTAGTTGGATTAATCAGTATTAGTGATCGTAAATACTGTATAGTCACACAAAGCATGTTTTTTTTTTTTGTATATTTAGTCACATACAATTAAGCATTAAGTGGCTAAAAGTGTTAATAAGTGTGACCATATGGTGTTTAAAGTGAAGTAAAAGTGTATTTTGTGTGACTATTGTTCATCTAATGGCTACATGAATTTTATGTTTGTGTGGCATTTTTTAATATTTAGTAACACAAAGCATGTTTTTTTTGTATATTTAGTGACATATAATTAAGCATAAAGTGACCAAAAGTGTTAATAAGTGTGACCATATGTTGTTTACAGTGAAGAAATGTGTATTTTGTGTGACTATTGTTCATCTAATGGACATTTAAATTTTATGTTTGTATGGCCTTTTGTAATATTTAGTCACAAAAAACATGTTTGTTTTGGGTATTTAGTCACATACAATTAAGCAAAAATTGGCCAAAAGTGTTAATAAGTGTGACGAACTTTCTCCCGGCAAAGCGCTGTTCGAAATTTTCCTTCGCATTCTCTAGATGATCGCTGTCATTTTCACCGCTTTGAATTGAGGTTCTGATTGTGGTATAGGAAATGATGAAGGTTGCGATGGGTTATAGAACTGTGGTTGAGATTGAGAAAATCGTTGTTGGGGGTAATTTGCGAATCCTTGAAACGCAAATTGTTGGTTTTGGTAAATCGCCTCGGGAGGCAATTGCGTCCCATACGGAGGAATTTGTGGCGATGAGGAGTTATAATTTTGTGATGAGGGGGTAGACGGGTTTGACGAACCCCCGTATTGTTGTGGGTTTAAGGCGAGGAGGTTCGTGAAATACCTGCCTTCATTTGGATTTTATGACTTTTTTTTTTTTTTTTTTTTTTTTTTTGTTGATGTAGAGAAAATGAGAGTATTGGTGGTTTTATTGTTAAGAGTTATGTGAGAAAAGTATGTGTATATGATATGGTATTTATAGTGTGTGTGTTAAGTTTTGTTTATATATATATAAAAAAAATAATAAATAAATAATGGAACGTTGCATATTTATTAAACGGTAATATTACCGTTTGAAAATAAACACTTCGAATATTAAAACGTTTATATGTCAAAACTCATACTCGCCATGCAGACGAGGAGTTGGTTTGAGGCGAGGCACGGCGAGGGACGATGGTGCAATGGCGAGGCACAGCGAAAGGCCACGTAGGCCACAGCGAGGGACGAAAAGCATTACACCGTTTGCTCTTAACATATCAACTAACAATTAAGAACCAATCACAAAACCTTAACTTTTACACGAACAAATAACATATTTGAAGAACCCACATCATTGGAATCATTGTATCCGAATCTCTCAAAGCACAAAACCCTCAGTTCGTAAAGCTATGGATCGATGGTAAGTTCTTGACTTATTTATTGATTATGATATATGTTGATACAAAAGTTGGGCGTTCCTTGTGAGGACTTCTATTCTCGTACCAATTAACTCTTAATGCTTGATGGAACCTGCACACTAAGAAAAAGAACAAACACCGTTAGGCTTATCGAGGGATTGTTTCCCCCGATTATCCTCCGGCGTGAGAGTAAGTAATCGAATTTAGGGTTTTAGCGAAGAGTTAGGGTTTTCAGTCAATCGTACCTTTACCGAGGGCTTGGGTGCCCTATATATATACACACGAAACCCTAGTAGGTTTCGTGTTCCCTACTTCTCGGCCTATTCGCCGATATCGGATATATGGTATATATCCTCTCTTTTTAGAAGATACTCCATATCTTATCCAAAGATAACTTTGGGCTTGGGCCGTGTCGGACCCAGCCGCATAACTGGTAGTCCAGTTATTGCCGTAGCGGCCCATACGTGGTGGGCTTAATTATTAGTATTGTTTACTAATCGGGTTCGTGACCCGGGTGTAGACTATACGTCATCATGTCCCCCCAGTCTAGTGTGCGCAGGGTAAAACCTGCGGATGCTAGACTAAAGTCGTCTCGAAATTATTCCCCATGCGTACGCGGGAAGGTTTCAAAAATATACCGCCTAAAAATACACGTATTATGTATCTAGTCCAAAAAAGTGCAATTTGGGTACCTTGGGAAGTGGAGAGGTTGCCCACTTGTCTTGTACCGTCATACATCCTAGCCACACGATGTGAGATAGTGGGATACACGTGTCAATCATCTGTGGTGGATGGGAAACTATATAAACTTCCGCCTCCTTTCACTGTGTTGTCCACAGTTAAAAAGAATCACAATTCCACCATTTTTACATCTTCAATTCTGCTTTCAAGATCGATAATTCATAGGTAATAGCGCGTGCGCACATAGTCTGAATCACAAAATGGTAGCGCAACTTCATGATTTCCATTCTAACATAACCGAGGATGAACTGATCCAGTTCACTTCGGATTATTTTATCCCTTTGGGCCTGCGCCCAGAGGTACCAGGTCCGAATGACACCATCGCGAATTTCCCCGCTGGGAAGGTGGGGCTATATACGCGCTTTTTCGAGTGGGCGAATCAGCGCGTACCCATCTCCGTGTTATTGAGTGATATACTCCATTATTACGAGCTCCACATCTCTCAGTTACATTGTATTGGTGCTGGTAAAATCGCCAACTTTGAGGTTAACTGTCGCTTGTTAGCGGTCCACCCGACCCTCCAATTATTTCGCGCGTTTTATCACGCGACGTGGTCAAATGGGTGGGTTACCTTCTCTAAGCGCGTAGGAAAGCTACAGTGCTATGTGCAGAAGGTAGATAAACTCAAGGATTGGAGGGAAAAGTTCTTTTGGGTCGACGCCGCCGTCTTCCCTTCCAATTTTTCCTTTTACACCCGTGCCACTCTGCCCAAGGATGAGCGCCCCCCTGAGACGTGGTATAACGTGGATCATGCGGCGATCATAGATGAGAACCGCCTTCCGATCAAACCATATCCGGAAGCGTTCCTGGTGCACATGGGCATCAGTCGCAACTACTTTGAGCATGAGACGGAAGTTCCTACATTCTTGAATGCGGATGGCACGGGTGGGTGCTCCTTCTGTCGCCTTACTGTCGTTATTAGTGTAAGCGCTTCTTCATTGTCCATACTTTATGTAACTTGCTTCTTTTTGTCTATTTTATGCGCAGAGATGGACCTTTTTTCGGTTGAGCGCCTGGAGAATCCGCGTTCCGTGGCGGTGGGGGTGCGTCCTCTGGGGGATGGTGAGCAGACCATTCTGGAGGCAACGGCAGGGCGCGTCGTGGACTTGGTTATCCCAGAGTCTAAGGGCTCCCCTGATGTGGTGGTAGCTGAGCCGTTACAGGAGGTGGCTCCTCCTGTGCAGCAGGGTCCTGACACTGCGCAGACTCCTCCCCCCGAGATGCTGATCCATTTAGAGGAGACCGATAGTGACATGGAGGAGAGCTCCCCACTGACGCGCAAGAGAGCGCTTAGTGGTGATGGTGAAGATCCTTCCAAGAGGCCGCGAACTGAGGCTGGGGGAAGCTTGCCTTTTACTGAGGTGCAGACGAAGTAAGTACCTTAGTTATTAGTTATAAACTTTTGTCAAGTTATATTTTGTTCTAACTTTGTTCCTTCGTGTCCTCAGTGTGGATGCTGAGAAGTCTGGTGGAGGTGCGTCCACGGCTGAGACTGAGAGGGACGTGTTCTCAACTCCTCCCCCTATGTAAGTATTTTTTAGCGATTCCTTAGGATTTTGTGTATGCTTGATTGTGCGCTAACCTTGCCTCTTGATCTTTCGTGCAGTGAACAGCCTGTGGAGGACGCTGGCGTCCTAGATGGGAGTGCGCCACCTGAGGTGAGTCATGCTCTGGACGGGGCGCGTTCACCGAGGGATACTGGAGAGGAGTCAAGTCCGTTTGACTCTTCGATGGAGGAGCTGGCCTCCATCGCTGTGCGCCAGTCAGAGTTGTTGGCGCAAGTAAGGGTGCACAAGTCTGAGGAGGTTTCCAGACTGCAGGCGCAATTAGCGTCTGTGCAGGCTGAATTAGCAAGCTCTAAAGCTGAGCAGCTGAGCTCCAAGGCTAAACTGGAGCGCGCAGAAGCGTCTGCGCAAAGGTTGGGGGAGGGGAAGATGTTGGTGATGGCTGAGCTGGAGAAGGAGCGTGCTGCTGCGGATCTTCAGAGGCGAAATTCTTTATGGGCGCTGAAGTACTTGCAACAGAATAGGAGCAAGCACTTTGCCAATATTGAAGAGTTCCGTAGCCGAGTGGAGCTTGCGCTGAAGACGCAAGAAGAGAAGCTCCGCAAGCTCAGCATTGAATATGATGAGGAGCTATACCCTCACATGGTTCAGTCCGTAGCTGAGCGCAGGTACATGCTGCTTTTATATCTTTATAGCTTGTGTATATTTGAGACCTTTTTTCTTATAAACACTTGTGTTTTTTCGTAGGTGGTTGATCAGTCATGGTCTTCGCCTGGCCGCCATGTGCACGCTGGAGCATCCCGAGGTCACCACCTCCTTTGGCAAGGTTGTGGAGTGCGCGATTGCACATGGTAAGACCTTGGCCGCGGACAAACTTGCTGAGGACAAGTTGTTGACCGTGCCGCTTGCAGAGGTCCCTGGGTACAAGGCGGATGCCCGAGCTGAGCTTGTTGCTGCTATGGAAGATTTAAAAAGGCTTGAGCTTCCGCATATTGCTCTGTTGGAGCGTGATCAGGATCAGCCTATCAGCGTGATCATGGCGGAGCTCACTCTTCCCAGGCATCTGCAGGATGATGCAGATCAGCAGGTGGACTTCTACTTGAAGCCTGATGTAGCGCAGTTGAAGGTACCCATTTTTGCTCAGCCTCGTGACATTCTGAATCCTTTCCGTATTGAGAAAGAGATTTCTTTGCAAAGATCGCTAAATGCGCATGTTTCCAGGGTCGCACAAAAGAAAGGCGAGAAAGGAAAGGCCATTCTGTGCGGCATAGGCGCTGCGCATCAGCCTAGATCCGATGGTGTGCCTGTCTGCGTGGCCACTGTTTCCCTTGATGATGCAGGGTTGTTAAAGCGGCTTGAGGATGCGAAGGAAGCGGCTATGAGTGAGGGCTCTAGCCAGCTAAGGCGTACATATAGCATTTAGCTTTTTTGTACAAGTCTTTTGTAGAAACGTATTTCTATATATAAAAACTTTGCTTTTGTACTTAGTGTTTTTGCAACTTCTAAATACTTATGCTTTTGAACTCGTAGTTCGTATGTATCTTTGCATGAAGATATCTTTAATTACCTAAGCGTGCTTAGAAAAGAAAAATTATCATTATGTATGAATTTTCTTAAGTAAGGACCGTAGTCGTGTATTAAATTTTCCCAACTTAATGAAAAGGAAAGAGTCATAGTTGTCTATGTAATTATGTAAGTTTACTTATCGTATTGTACTTTAGGGATTCAAGAGTCTTGATTTCCTGAGTTGTTAAACGCGCACAGTGTGCCCTAGTGCGCATCCATCGTGGGTTGCGTAAGGAACTTGCGCCAACGTCTTGAGCGCAAGGTGTTTAACAAGGATTCGTGATCCAAAGTTGATGGGTTTGCAACCCTCTTACTCAACGAGTTGTTTATTAGGTTTACTCATCCTTTCTGCCATCGTGGGTCTTAGTGTGTGCATGTACGCCATGTAGGCAAAATTATAACAATATTGAAACACGATAATGAAAGATGCAAACAATAGAGTTACATGTATTATGGAGTTAGCTAGAAACCATAACGTTTTATTAATACTTGCAAGTTTTAAAAAAGAATGCTTATCTAGATAATACTTAAAAAATAAAATTACATGGATCTTTATTGGGGGCACGTTCTAAAGTGCGTGAGTGTCCATGTTGGGCCGTAGCCTGCTTCAAAGGTAGCACCGCTTCAGGTTGCGGACGTTCCACGTTCGCTGTAGCTCATGTCCGTCCTTGTCGCGTAACTTGTACGCTCCATTGCCAAGTGCTTCTCTGACCTCGTAAGGTCCTTCCCACTTTGGTCCTAGCTTACCAGTGTCTTCTGCGCGGCTGGAGTCGTTTTCGCGGTATACGAAGTCACCTGGTCTGAATGACGTGCTGCGTACTTTGGCATCATAATATCCTTTCATTCTTGACTTGGCTTTCTCTTCGCGTATTGCTGCGCGTTCACGTCGCTCTTCCAATAGATCTAAGTCTATGCGCCGCTCATCATCATTGGTTGCCACATTAACTTCCGCAGTGCGGATGGTTGGCATTCCGATTTCAGCTGGTATTACAGCTTCTGTCCCATAGACCAAAGAGAAGGGAGTGTCCCCGTTGCTAACCTTGATGGTTGTTCGATGCGCCCAGAGAACATGTGATAGTTCTTCTACCCATCTTCCTTTGTGTCTGTCTAGGCGCGCTTTGATTCCTTCGCCTAGGCTTCTATTTGCGCGTTCAACCAGACCATTGGTTTGTGGATGAGTTACTGACGCAAAGTGTTGCGTGATGTTCAGCTGTTCGCACCAATCTTTGAACGGGTTATCACGGAATTGTTTTCCGTTGTCTGAGATAATTTCACCAGGTAATCCAAAGCGACATACTATGTTGTCCCACACGAATCGTTTTATCTGGTTACCTGTTATGGTCGCTACTGCCTTTGCTTCGATCCACTTAGTAAAGTAGTCTATTGCTACAATAAGGAATTTCAATCCGCCTGCGGCAATAGGGAAAGGTCCAGCGATGTCGATACCCCATTTGTGGAATGGCCATGGCGATGTAATAGGCGTTAGTTCATGCTGTGGTCGGCGCGGAATGGGTCTGTGAACTTGGCAATCACTGCACTTCCGTACCAAGTCTCGTGCGTCACGGTGCATAGTTGGCCAATAGTATCCAGACCTTAGTGCGCGCGCTACAATGGACCGTGGTCCTGAGTGCATGCTGCATGAGCCTGCGTGGATCTCTCGAAGTACATAGTCTGCCTGGAGAGGTCCAACGCACCTGAGCCATGGTTGTAGGAATGAGCGTCTATATAAGACGTTATCTCTAAGCTCGAATCGCTGCGCTGTGCGCCGGATTCTTCTAGCTTCCTTCTGTTCTTGGGGGAGTATGCTCTTACTAATGAAGTCAATGATTGGTGTCATCCACGTAGGGCCTTCTTCTTCTATCACTGTGGATATTTCCATCTCTTCAATTGACTTATTTTTCAAGGTTTCCACCAATACTTGTTTCGATAAATGTGCGAAACTGGTGGATGCAATCTTGCTCAGCGCATCTGCTTTCCTGTTTTCACCCCTGGGGACCTGCTTGATGGTGAACCTATCGAAGTTCTGGATCAGAGATTTGGTTTTTTCGAGGTATTGGATCATGTGTTCCTCCTTTGCTACATACTCGCCTGACACGTGGTTAGCAACTAGCCGTGAATCGACGTTCGCTTCTAAGTTGCGTGCCCCCATTTGAATTGCGATGCGTAACCCAGCCAGGAGTGCTTCGTATTCTGCCTCATTGTTCGTGGCTGTGAATTCAAAGCGCAGAGCATATGTGAATTCAGCTCCTTCTGGGTTAGTGAGAATAAGGCCACCTCCTGATCCATCTACGCATGAGGATCCATCAGTGAATAGGATCCATGGTTCTTGAGGTTCCCCCTTGCTTGTCGCAGGTGTAGTGTCAGTATCTGGCTTCTCGATGATGAAGTCGGCCAATATCTGCCCTTTAATTGCAGTTCGCGGTCTGTATGATATGTTATGCTCACCCAGTAAAACGCTCCATTTTTGTAGACGTCCTGATGCGTCGGGTCTCGAGATAACTTGTTTGATGGGTTGGTCTGTGATAACAGCTATTGGGTGCGCCTGGAAATATCTGCGCAGTCTTTTTGCTGCAAACACTAAGGCTAGGACCAACTTCTCCATTGAAGTGTAGTTAATCTCTGTCTTCTTGAGCGCCTTACTAACAAAATAGATGGGTGTTTGGACAGAGTTCCTGTCTGTCAGTAACACTGCGCTGACTGCTCCCTGGGTCGCAGATAGGTACATGATCAGCTCTTCCCCTGGTCGGGGCGCGACAAGCTTTGGGAGCGCTGCTATCTGCTGTTTGAGCTGTTGGAAGGCTTCTTCTGCTTTCGCGGTCCACCTGAAGTCTCCCTTTTTTGTACACTTCTTGAGTGTTTTGAATAAGGGAAGTGACTTGTCCGCTGATTTGGATAAGAATCGGTTCAGTCCAGCTAGCTTGCCATTTAGTGACTGAACCTCCTTCAGTGTGCGCGGTGAGGGAAGGTCAATGACTGCTTGGGTCTTTTCTGGGCAAGGCTTGATCCCATCGGGTTCTATCAGATACCCGAGAAACATGCCTTCTGTAGCGCCAAATGTACACTTCTTGGGGTTCAATTTCATGTTGATTCTCCTCAGTATTTTGAACGTTTCCTCCTTGTCGCGCACTAGTTCTTCCTCAGTATGGCTTTTGATGACGAGGTCATCGACGTATACTTCCAAGTTGCGGCCTACTTGCTTTTCGAACGCAGTGTCTACCAATCGTTGGTATGTTGCTCCTGCGTTTTTTAGGCCAAAGGGCATCTTTGTATAGCAATAGACCCCTTGACTTGTGTGGAAGGCCGTTTTTTCTTCGTCATCCTCCGCCATTTGAATTTGGTGGTATCCCTTGTATGCGTCCAGGAAGCATTTGAAGGGATATCCACACAGAGACTCGATCTTCCAGTCTATCTCTGGAAGCGGGTAGCAGTCCTGTGGACATGCTTTATTGAGGTCTGTGAAGTCTACGCACATTCTCCAACTGCCATCGCTCTTCTTTACCATTACTGGGTTAGAGAGCCAGTCATGATAGTACACTTCCCGCATGATGCCTGCGTCTACTAGTTTGTGTACTTCTTCCAGGATGGCCTTTGCGCGGTCTGGGGCTTGTCCGCGCTTTTTCTGTCGTATTGGAGGATATCCTTGTCGGATTTGGAGCTTGTGTTCCGTGATGGAACGTGGCACTCCTGTCATATGCTTTGGCTCCCATGCAAAAATATCTAGGTTATTTTGCAAGAGTGCGCATATAGCTGATTTGCCTTTGTCAGACAGAGACCCGCCAATAGATACTTGTTGATCCGGGTAGTCAAGGTGGATGGCGACCTTTAGGTTTGGGACTTTGATTGCGCGCTGTTCTGAAGCATCGCTTACGTCGTTTGTCACTGCGTTGCATTCTTTGGGTGGTATGGTGGTATTGTAAAGAGTGACAATACCTCCTTCCACTGGGAACTTTAGTATCCCGTGCGCTGTGGATGGCACGACGCGGATAGATGATATTCCAGGTCTCCCGATGATGCCATTGTACGGAGAGGGGGATCTGATTACCATGAAGTCCATCCAGGTGACTGTAGAGTGTGGTTTGTCACCAACTTCTACAAATAGACGCAATTGTCCCATGGGCCATATTTTCTCCCCTGTGAAGCCAGTGAGCGGTGCTGTGGCTGGGATCAACTGACTCTGTATCTCAGGTCGCAGTTTCTTGAAACAGTGTTCATATATAATATTAGCGGATGCACCTCCATCTATATACATGCGACGGATGTCGTGACCCCCCGTATGTATTTCAATGGTAAGTGGATCCACCACTGCGTTGTTCGCAGTCAGGGAGGGGAAAGAAATCTCGTTTTCCTTAGAAAACCGTTGACTGACCTTCTGTCTTGTCGCGCGCTGCCATGGGTGTATCATGTAGATGATATCTGCCTTTTCTTTTGATGTCTCCTTCTTGGCCCCTGGTTTTGGTTTGTCTTTCCCTTCTCTGATGTTTTTTACTAGGTGGTCCATCTTTCCTTCCTTTACCAATTTGTCAATCAATTGGCGTAGTTGGACGCACTCGTTGGTTGTGTGGCCTTTCTGTCCATGATATTCGCAATACCCATTCCCTGTGCGCCGATCCTCTGGGGTGCGCATTGGTGGTGGTTTCGGGAAGTTAGCCCCTTCCGTCGCGAATATTTCTTTTGGAGTTTTTGTTAATGGGGTGTACTTGTCGTTTCCCCTTCCACCGCCTTGAGTGCGATAACTCCTATTACGATTGCCGCCCTGGTCATTGGATTGTCTCCTTGACTCTTCTTGTGGCCTATGGTTCAAATAGCCTTTCTTGCTATCCGCAGCGGCTTCTTCTCCTTGGACGAAAGACCTCGTGCGCTTCATGAGTTCGTCGAAAGTTAAGGGAACCTTATCGTTTAACTTTTTTATCAAATCTGGGTTATTGATCGCATTCATAAAACCCGATATTTTTAGTATCTCTGGACACGCCTTGACTTTCATGCATTCGTCCTTGAAGCGTTCCATGAAAGCACTTGTGGGTTCCCCTTGTCGCTGTTTAACTCTAGCGAGTTCGACAGGGTTTTTGGCGCACTTCTTCCTTTGAGTAAAGTTTAAGCGAAACGCCTTGCGCAACTCCTCAAACCCATCGATGCTTCTACGTGGAAGCTTGCTAAACCAGTTGCGCGCATTCCCTACTAATGTAGAGTTGAACATATGGCACCACACAGGTTGTGGCCAATTTTCGATAGTAGCTGCTGATTCGAAAATTTTTAGGTGATCATCAGGATCACCTGTCCCATCATATGTTTTGACGTTAGCAGGCATGCGCCTTTTCTTATTCTCCAAAAAATCGCTGATGCGCCTAGTGAACGCACCAACCTTTTGGCGACGCCAGGGAAGAGACATGTCTTCGTCTTCATGGTCGCGGTATTTTCCTCTTGATTTCCAGTGTCCAGTCTCGCTGTCCGAGGAATCTCTTGGAGATGAGCGAACTCTTTTGTGACGCTTGCGTCGACTATCATCAGAGTCTGAGCTTGCTCCTCTGCGGCGCTTGCGCCGACTATCCTCAGAGTCAGAGCTTGAGGGGCTTTCACTTGGGGAGCATCGTCGCCCAAGCCTATCTTGGATCCTGCGACTGCCAAGCCTAGCGTGGACATTGGCGCGCCGCTCCCCCTCTTCAGGCTCTTCCAGATGTTGAAGGTCGGCTGCTTCCTCGTCCACAACCTTCCTTCCAATCCTGGCAAACACTGGTTGTTTGCGGCTATCCTTCTCGCGTCTTTCCTTTTGGTAGCGCGGTGGGGATACTTCGTGCTCAGGGTCGAAGTTGAGTCTGCCGTGCAGACTTTGGCTTGACCTCTTCTTTGCCTCCTCTCGCATGAGCGCAGTCAAGGCTTCGTAGTTTTGAGAGACAAAGTCGCTTGGCGCCAATTCAGAAGTGACTCCCTCTAGCGCGATGGAGTCTGTTTCCAAGGCAGGATCCTTGTTTCGGATAGGCGCATTAGGAGGTTCAGTGAAGTTCACCTCTGGCATGTTAAGAGGAGTGCGCTCCAGTTCTACCGCGCTAGTACTTGTTGTAACAGCGGGCGTAGTTTTGGTAAGTGATTCCACTGTAGGAAAGACCAGATCTGGATACGCTCCTAAGCTTCTAGGCATGCTGGTTGTCCCAGGGGCCTGCTTAGGGGGCACATCGGTTTGATGCTTTTTCCCTAGTGAGTCATCCTGCGCTTTCTTCCCATGCGGACTCTTGTGACTTCCGTGTTTCGTCATTCTAGTTCTTGGTAAAACTCTTAGTGTAGGGTCCCACGGATGGCGCCACTTGTTGATACAAAAGTTGGGCGTTCCTTGTGAGGACTTCTATTCTCGTAACAATTAACTCTTAATGCTTGATGGAACCTGCGCACTAAGAAAAAGAACAAACACCGTTAGGCTTATCGAGGGATTGTTTCCCCCGATTATCCTCCGGCGTGAGAGTAAGTAATCGAATTTAGGGTTTTAGCGAAGAGTTAGGGTTTTCAGTCAATCGTACCTTTACCGAGGGCTTGGGTGCCCTATATATATACACACGAAACCCTAGTAGGTTTCGTGTTCCCTACTTCTCGGCCTATTCGCCGATATCGGATATATGGTATATATCCTCTCTTTTTAGAAGATACTCCATATCTTATCCAAAGATAACTTTGGGCTTGGGCCGTGTCGGACCCAGCCGCATAACTGGTAGTCCAGTTATTGCCGTAGCGGCCCATACGTGGTGGGCTTAATTATTAGTATTGTTTACTAATCGGGTTCGTGACCCGGGTGTAGACTATACGTCATCAATATATATAATTAATCATCTGTTTATATTTAATTGTTGATTTATGTGTAAAGTTTACAAATATCTAATTGGGTTTTGCTACTCCAAAAGAACACAAAGATTTTTATGGAGGAGGTGTGTTTTGATTCTATTTTTGTGTAGTGATTATGATACCCTTTTGGAGATTATGAATCTTTTTGGGTTGATTTTGGTCAATTATGGTTAATATTGAAAACTTTTTGTAAATCTGGTCACGGGTTTGGTTATTTAATTGGGGGTTGTGTGGATTTTTAAACAATTTAAGCTGCATAGTGTTAAGGGTTTTAGACATTTAGGCGAGATGGGTCATTAATATTTGAATGACAAAGAGAAGTATTAATCTAATTGTTATTTTGGTTGACGTTTTTGTAGTGCAAATGAATAATAAGAACAAAGATGGTTATGGTAGAATGATAGTGAGAGCTAAGGAAGCTTACGAGAAAGCATTATAGGAAGGAAACATATACAAACAAGCAACCAATGTAATCAATAATGTTTACCTCAAAAAAGGAGAATTCACTCCAGGTCATATAGCTACTATTATGGGCATAATCACACAGATCAGGTGTGTGTATGCAGGTTTACTGAACATATTTTATTCAATATAGTTTTCTAAATGTTTTAACAATGAAGTTGGTTACATGAATTCTATTGCATTTATTTGCACAACACACCAAAGGAATGAAATAGATGGTTCCATCCATCTAGGGGACTTTTGTGTAGTCTGCTCATTAACATGTTTAATGGGTATGCAATCTTTCTTTCGCGGTCATGAGGCTTTGTAACACCCCCAAATCTGATCGCAGCGGAATTAACATCCGGGGTGTTACTTAATTGGATCGTAACATAAGTAATAGAGAACGAATTTATAAAATCCGTTTTAAAAGTTTCATTAAATAAAACATAATTTTTACATATTTGAAATGCAGAAAAACAAGGCCCATTATTGTTATTAATTGTCCCATAGTACAAAAACCCTGGTCATGAGTGTTAAGTGTACACTCCAAAAGTGTGCCTATGCCCCTGCCACGCACTGCCTTGCATCATCATATATCAAGAGTTAAACACCTGAGAAAAACATGCTAAAAGTGTCAACACAAAGGTTGGTGAGTTCATAGGTTTACATAAAACAGTAAAGTTGGATCATAAGTTCATGAGTTAACATTTCTAACAGTGAAACGTTATACGAAAGACTATTACGCTACGCTAAGTTTCATGTTACCGAAGTTACGACAGTTTGCATGCGAAGAGTGCAGCTAATAATATGGGTAGAGTTGATGAGTGCCTATTTACTCATCATTTTTTGCCCATATAAGACACAAAAATGACCAAAAACACCCAAATATATCAAATATTGTTGCAAATATTATTGGTTTGTGTTTTATGTGTTTTAGTTACAAAAGGATTGAAAACGGGGAAAAAAAGGGACAAAACCGAGCACAAGATTGGAAAAAGCTCAAAAAGCCGAGGCCGGGGAAGAAATTTACCAAAGTGGATCATAATTATGCTAAATTTGTCAAGATTGTTCCTTGGAAGTATTTTTGCAAAATGGCAACATTGGTCCCTGAAATTACAGTATTGGCAGAAATGGTCCTTGGATTTTATCAAATTGCCATTTTAGTCCTTTGGCTAAATTTAACTCATTAAACCCTTAATCCAAAACAAATAAAAAAAACAAACCCATTAACCCTTTTATTCCCAGCCCAACACCAAATAAAAACCCAAGCCCAATCCCATGTTTTAGCTAAACCAGAGTCAACAGAAAAGTCAACCATCTCCTTTCCCGCTTTCCCACTTCCCCAGACCAAAAGCAATACCAGACCATCATGTCTCCCATGTCCCCCCCATACCTTTTCTGGCACACGCTTCTTTCCCCCTCCTATAGCTAGTACTGCTTCACGTGATACCAAATCCGCCAAACCCATTTTGGCGCCAAAACTGAAAAGGACGACTGAGATGAAATCAATCTAATCCAATGGTGGGGATTTGTTCAGAAGACTCAGAGGAAGCTTTTGGAAGTGTATAAAACACCTCACCACACACAGTGAAGGAGTTAGTAGATTTTAGTTAGTAAAACTAGGAGTAGTTTTAGTATAGTTCTTTAATCGAATTCAGATAAGCATTTTAGATATTAGCTTAATTTCAGATTAATGTAACTTTAATTACAGTTTCAATTTAAGTTCAACAGCATTGTACCTTTTAGTTGTAATTCAAGTTAAGTTCAATTCAGTAATTTAAATTGATTGTTGTTTAAATTCTATAAGCTCCCTGCTCTGTTTATTTTAGCTTATGTAAGTCCCTTTTAGCTTATTGTGATTATCTCTTTTGAGTTAGTCTGCCTAATTTTAAGTTTCTATAAAAAGTCAATGAAAGTCAAATTTGCTAATTAGCTTAATTCAGTGCTTTATTGGGGTCGTTTAGTGCTTATTAGGTTTTAATTTATTTAGTAAACCATCTGTTTTTAGAAAACTTAGCTTAGTCAGGACTTATCTAATTTTAAATAGCCAAAACAGTCCATTAAGGACTGTTTGGAATAGTGCTAAAAATGGGTCGAATTGGATCACTGTTCATGTGCATTTGATCCTACTTTGGTTAGCTTAAGTGGATTCATTATAGCTGTTTTCTAGTTAAAATTAACTGATCTCATTAGATTTGAAGATTTTAGTTGATTTCCTTAGTTTTTAGGAGTATTCTACTTGTGTAAGCTTAATTGTTTAGATTGGTAACTTTTGTTCTTTGTTTTGTTATTTTTATGATGAATCTGATGCAGTAAGATGATTTAGAAGAGTTGGTCTCATGCCACTTGGTTTTGAGGGAGAATTGGTCTCGATAACCACATCAACAGCCCCATATTCCATTTCAGTTTTGCAGCTTTTCTAGGTCTGTTTCTAAGCCCTTAATAAGCTCAGTATTGTCTGAAACTTGTTCTGGTAGCTCTTTGGTGACTGAGTTTCAATTGTTCTCAGCTTTTGTAGTTGTTAAGTCTTATCTTTGAGCTTAAAATTAAGCTCAAAACTGACCTCAGTCAACTGATACACCCTGCTCATACCAGCAGGCCTTTTAAGCTCATTGGGTCATTTCAGAGCTTATTTGCCCTTAGTGATTGCTTATCTTGTTCCCCTAGGTTAATCGCACTCGCCTTAGGTACTCTCATTAGCTTATTTCAGTTCCTTTTTAGCTCATTAATAACTTTTACAGTCATTAGAATTAAACCTTAGCTTGTTTCATGAAAAAGTTCACTGATCAGCCTTCAAGGCTTATTTCTGAGCTTATTCTTGTTTTTCAGTAAAAGTTGTAGTTAGGAAAAATGGTTATTTACATGTCCTAAGTAAGTTGGTAAAAAGAAAAAAAAAATAGTTTTAGTAAAAAGAGTTGTAGTTAGGAAAAATGGTTATTTACATGTCCTAAGTAAGTTGGTAAAAAGAAAAAATAAATAAAAAAAATAGTTTTAGTAAAAAGAGGTTGCCCAGGTTCGAACCTGGGACCTCTTGCTCACACACCCACACCCTTACCGTTTGCCCTTGGGTCTTTTTCAGTTGGTATTTACATAGTTTTATTCTTAAGCCTTGTTTCCCTTTTAAGCTATACGAACTTATTTGCTTATTATCTGCTTATTAGAGTAAGTTGGCATATTATTTTTATTTTTCCTAGGATTGTAATTGTATGAATTATTTTTAGAAAAAGTTTCAGAATTTTTAGAATAGTTTTAGTATTTTTTATGTATTTTTCTTTTTAAAACTGTTTTTAATTTATAATAAATAAAATATTAGTCAAAAAAATATAATTCTTTTTGTTAAAATTTTCTTTTATCATTTAGGTCGTAGGAAAAATAGATTTGTTCCCGTAGAGTTAGTATTTCATTGTTTTGACGTTTAGGCTCGGGACTTTCCCGATTTAAACGTATTTTCAGTTTTCCTTTACGTTTTTAATTACGCGTTCTTTAGATTATCGTTTTCCTTATTTCTTAAGTCGTTTTTATTTTATGTTCACTTATCTTAGCATAGAAACCCAAAATCCCTTTGTTTTCACTATTCAAACACGTTTCACGAATCGAGATCACGAATTCCATTCAAACCTTCGTTGGGGATAACGACCCGGGTTACACATACTTCACTTGTGTTTCCTTGGAGAAAAATACGTGTTGATTCCATTCGAATCAAGAGTCCATGTAGTAATAAGCATGCTAAGAGTGCATCTAATAACATGGGAAGAATCCACGTAGTAATAAGTATGCGAAGAGTGCGTAAACACAGTACTTAGGCCAGCATGTAATAGTTTTACAAACAAAAGTATTGTTAAAATGATCCATAAAAGTAAGCATGTTTCTCACCCCAAGTAGTTTAAAGAGAGTATTTAAGTAATAGTGGGGCTATGACTCACCTTGAGTATACCCAGCAAGGTGAAATATGAAATCAAGTAAGTTATGGGAACGGCTCCAACACACGACCTGAATTAATAATGAAGTCTGAGATTTTACAGTTTTGGCTCAGTATGAATGATGAGTGTGAAAACGAGTAACGGATAATGATTTGGTTTGTGTTGTGTGAGTTTAATATGCTTAAAATGCTTAAAGTTCAAAAATAATATTATATATAATATTATCTTGTTTTTACGTTTTTGATTCCACAATTATCGTCTCTTCGAATGTCGTTGTATAACATGTTAAGCAAATCGTTAAAAGTTCGTTATCTTTATATATAATAAATGAAAAGTTTTTTGAATGTCAAAATCCCCTATTTTGACGTCATATATACACCTGCCAGTTTGACTTCTTCCCTTCTTTTTTCTACCCTCATCTCTAATTTGTTGTTCTATATCATCAGTTTTTTAATATTTACGTCAATTCGTGATGCCAGATGAAAGTTTCTATATCATCAGATTCAAGATCAGATCCATCTAAAGTATCTTTACTTCTACTTAATTCTAATATCTTGGTATGTATAGTTTGTATTTTTTTATTTTCAATTTTTATAAACCCTAATCAAATTGGGGGTTTTGCCTAAAACGCTTGATATGGCTAATTTTGTTTTGATTATTAACTGTTAGTGAAATTAGATAATGTTTCACTAAAAATAAGTTTAAAATTTCAACTGATCTTCTCAAAACAAGATAGTTTAGTGCACAAGTTAATCTTCGAATAGTGCACAAGTTGGATATCAAAGTTTAGAATACTAGTAAAATAGTTTTTAAATAATTTAATTTAAAATTGGAAGACAAAAGTGGAAGTGGGGCTATTTCGGAATGATATTTTGATTGACTTTGCTTGTAATGTGATGTGAATGTGTTTAGCTTATACTTTGGTTGATTTAAGCATGTTCTAAATCACAATTTGAACTATTGGCAGGGTCTGAGGGTGTTTGGAAAGGCGAAAGGCCGGGTGGTGCCCAACTGCCCATACTTTCTAGCACGTCATATGGTGCAATTTGCGAATGTGGTGGTTTGTGGTTACCAATACTTGCTTGATCCAAAGGTTGCTGGGATCATATCAAAGGAAATGCAGAGAGAGTCTGTAGTGGTGTTTGATGAGGCCCACAATATCGATAATGTGTGCATCGAGGCGTTAAGTGTTAGTGTACGGAAGCAAACACTTGAAGGGGCAACTAGAAATCTTAATAAGATGTCTCGAGAGATTGACAGGTATTTTTTTTGTGACTGTTAATCATTCAACTCTTATTTCACTATATTGTTGTAGTAACCATTTTGATAGTTCAAATGCGCGTATTATCTAGAGACCAAATCCTTCTATGTTTCTATATTGAATCTACTAAATTATCAGAAGTTTTTATAGTGCACGTGAGTATGAAGCGTGAGAATAAGGAGATAAATGGCGAGGCTAAAATCATTAACATGTTTAGAGTATAGGAATGGAAAATCTTCTCATATACTGGTTATGGTTCTGCAACTGTGTGCGCCCATTGTTTTTTCTTGTGCGAAGATTCGGGTTCCCTGAAATCGGTTATCAATGCACCAAAAGTCACATTAATGGTCCTGTTTTCACCACTACCGGTGAATAGTTTAATTAAGAGTTTAAAAAGTTCATATGCAACTTTGTGTTACCTTGGCTAATGTAACTTACCTCTAAAAAAGTGTTGGGTTAGTTTTGGTTTTCGTTTTAGGGAAGGCCTTAATGAAATATTGTTCTTTACGTGTTCACTTGTTATTGATGTTCTAGAATCTTTATTTTAACTTTGTTCAACTTGGTAGGAAGGTTCAAGGCCACCAACGAAAGGAGGTTGCGTGCTGAATATGACCGCCTTGTTCATGGTTTAGCACAGAGAGGGAACTTGCCATGTATGTACAAATTTATGCACCGACTACTTATTACATTTGTGGTATTGTCTGTGCATCTTTTTTGTTCAGATTCTTATACTCCTGACATTCGCAGTTGGTGATACCTGGTTAGCAAATCCTGCTTGGCCTGATGATATTTTGAAGGAGGCAGTGCCTGGTAATATACGAAAAGCACAGCATTTCGTGTCTGTTTTAATAAAATAAATAAATTCACTTTTTTTTTTCTTTGGAACAGGACAATTAAAACTCATTTATGCTTAATCTGTACTATATACAATGGCAGGATTCACTTGGCGGAAACAGCAGAAATGTTATGATTGGTAACTTTTATATCTTAGTTATACTGTTTACTTATAAATTTTTTTGTCATTAATGATAAAGTAGTAAATGTCACATGAACTTATTATTATATGTTTTCCAGCTTGTGTTACTCCTGCTGATATAAACGCTGAGGAAACATTGAACACGTTGAAGTATGCTAATCGTGCTCGAAACATTCAGAATAAGCCTGTGGTAAGTATACATTTATTCTTTTCACATTTTAATTCTCTCAAGGCATTGTCTAATAATGCTACATTTTTATACCATTCAACACGTGAATAGGGATCCAATGTCCAGTGAGATGTTAAAGATGCGCCAACAATTAGAGTGCTTGCAAGCAGAACTTTGTGCTCGTGGTGGTGGTTCCCCGGGTGAATTACAGGTATAAATTACTAAATTAAAAATATATTGAAATTAAAAAAAAAAAAAAAAAAAAAAAAAAAAAAAAAAAAAAAAAGATCTCTGTTATAATCTTGTGTTTATATGAACCTGATTTAGGTATTAAGGGAAAAGATAGCTTGGCTTGAAGCTACAAATCAGGATCTTTGTAGGGAACTTCATGTTTACCGCAGCAGAGGCATTGCCATTGATCACTCTGAAATGGATACTAAAGTATATACTAATTCATCAAGTTTTCTTTTTAATATTTATTAGATATTGCTTGTAGGACTGTATTCTAATTGCCGCAAATGTTACAGGTTGATGATTCATTTTGTGTGGAACCTGATGTGTTGAAAAGGAGTATCGATTCATCTGATTATCAAATGAGTGAAGGTGGTACTGCACGCCTTTCTCTTGCTCCAACTTTAGCTAATTTAACCACATCCCTAAACAAATAGTAAATTTTTTGTAACATGAATATTATTAGGTGATTCTGGGGTTATAGATGAAGAAGCAGCAAAAGAGTGGGAGCATACTCTTCTCCAAGATTCCATGGACAAAGAACTACACGAGTTGAATAAACGTTTAGAGCAAAAGGAGGTAGGTCAACTTTCTTATATTTTCTATTTAAATTTGTTTGATTTACATCTAAATCGTATTTTGTAAAATTATTTTAATGCAGTCGGAGATGAAACTTTTTGGTGGATTTGATACAATGACGCTTAAGCAACATTTTGGGAAGAAAATAATGGAACTTGAGGACGAAAAACGGGCTGTGCAGGTAAATATAATCATATCAAATTTTTTTCATCTTTTTCAATTTTTGTTTCATTTAATTTAGGTATTTGTTTACTGATGCAGAAAGAGAGGGATAGATTGCAAGCTGAAATTCAAAATCTTTCAGCTACTTCAGATGGACAAACACAAAAATTACAAGACCTGCACTCACACAAGTTAAAATCACTCGAGTTACAGATTCAGGATCTCAAAAAGAAAAAGGATAGTCAAGTTCAGATTATGAAGCAAAAACAAAAGAGTGACGAAGAAGCAAAAAATTGCAAGATGAGATACAATTTATCAAAGCACAAAAGGTTATTTTATTTTATTTTTTATAGGAATTTTCTGTATGTTGTATCTGTTAATATGAATAAAATTTGGTGCTAATTTATATGAGACTGTAGGTTCAACTGCAACACAAGATAAAACAAGAAGCTGAACAATTTCGACAATGGAAAGCATCTCGTGAAAAAGAATTGCTACAGGCATGTATTTATTATTGTCATGTTCATTCTTATATTGCTAAAACTGTTTGAAGTCCACAGATATATGATGGTTGTTTTTTTTTCTTCTATTTTTGTTTATTCAGTTAAAGAAAGAAGGACGAAAGAATGAATATGAAAGACATAAACTGCAAGCTCTTAATCAACGCCAGAAAATGGTTCGATTCTTTTGCCTGAACTTGTAAATATTTAGTATTTACTGTTATGTAACCTCATAAAGTTTCAATGACTGATCTGTATATTGAAATTTTCTTTTAGGTTCTTCAAAGAAAGACAGAAGAGGCTGCAATGGCGACCAAGAGGCTCAAAGAATTGCTTGAGGCCCGCAAGTCAAACCGTGACAACACATTGACTAGCAATGGGAACGGAGCCAATGTACAGGTAAATATCGAGACTAATAAATTTTTTGTATCATCAGACATCTTTGTACTTTCATAAAGTCCAAGATTTTTATTGCAGAGCAATGAGAAGTCATTCCAGCATTGACTTGATCATGAAGTGGAAGTGATGGTGAACGTTCATGAAGTTCGACATGAATACGAGAAACAAAGCCAAGTGTAAGTAAATTTGTATCAACTAATGCTTTTTATGATATAAATATGGATTATGGAAAACAAGTTTATATTATTTATATATGATATTCAGACGTGGTGCACACTTCAATAAAGATTTAAAATATGAAAAACATTGGTACATGTTACGATGCCTCTTTTATCCTTGCACATGATATGTTACTTAAAGTACAATTTCTTTTGCCACCCGCGAATTCGCGGGTCTATAGTCTAGTATAATTATAAACGTAACGAAAATAATTATACTGAAACGAAATGTAAATGTATATGCGTAAATGAAATATGCAAAACATAAATAGAAATGAATATAAGTAAATGTTACTGTTCAACCCTTGGTCTTACACTAAATTTACAATTTATACCCTAACAGTGTAGGTTTTGCACCGTTAGTCCTCCGTTAGTCAAATATTACATATTAAGTCCAATAAAGTTCAATTATTACATTTTAAGCCTTAAGCTTACTATTTTAACAATTCTCACCCCCAAGTTATCAAATTTACAGTTTAGAACTTAATTATACGAAAGTTACACAATTAACCCTAATAGTGAATTACGTTTGCAATTTTAGTCCAAAATTCACAAAATTAGTGGGAATTGAATTCCGAAAGTTTCTACAGCTTTTTAAAGCTTATTTGAGTCAAATCAAACTGCTTATTATCAGGATTGCTTATTTTTCTGCTTAATGGGCTTTTAACGAGCTAAACCAAAGCCCATTAAGAGTTTTTGATTCGATGGGTTGTGAAACATTTTGGGGTTATCAAGTGATCTCAAAAACATATTCCAACTGCTTATATAACAGCTTATACGAAAATGCTTATTGGGCTTATTCTTTGCTTAAAGCCCAATTCGATAACTATATATATAAAGAAACTGTTCGAGTAGCGATAAGATTAGGTCTTAAAAAGAGCTTATAAGAGCTTATTAGGGGAAACTCAAAACATCAATTTGTTAGATGGTCGTGTAGAGAAACAGGTCGAACAATAAAAACAACATGTTGTATATATATATATATATATATATATATATATATATATATATATATATATATATATATATATATATATATATATATATATATATATATATATATAGTGTATCTTTATTTTGAGAACCCTGTTAAGTGCGGGAACTGCGAGAACTCCAATTTTGCATTAGAAAACATGCATGTTCATATAAAACATGTATGTTTTCCTTAATACACATACTTGAGTAACACACATGTTCATATAAAACCTGTTAAGTGCAACAGATCAATGCAAAATGGTTTTTATTTTCAGAACCTTGTTAAGTGCGGGAACTGCGAGAACTCCAATTTTGCATTAGAAAACATGCATGTTCATATAAAACATGTATATTTTCTTACATACACCTTAATACGCAGGTATGTGTATTAAGGTGTATGTAAGAAAACATACATGTTTTATATAAACATGCACGTTTTCTAATGCAAATTTGGAGTTCTCGCAGTTCCCGCACTTAACAGGGTTCTGAAAATAAAGCTCCCCTATATATATATATATATATATATATATATATATATATATATATATATATATATATATATATATATATATATATATATATATATATATATATATATATATTTGATTATATTGAGTTGTTTCTTATTCGATTGATACATGTTCGAAAAATACAGAAATGACATTTATAAATTATGCGATGAAATGAATGAATAAAATAGAGTTCGATAGCATGTAAAACGAATACGTAAATGAAACATGAATGTGTATAACATAATTCTAGCCATCCATGAAGGAGTTCAAAGCGTATGTACGAAAAATAAATAAACAAAAAGCGTATAAAGGTACGAAAGAAGATATACGTTCGAATAAAAAGAAATACGATGCATGCTATATTGAAATTCGATATATAAACGTAGGAAATGAATTAAAGAGGCTTACAACACTTTAGGATGGTTTGTTAGACGTATAAAATGGTCAAGAACTCGAAGGTGGTGGTTTTCTCTTGTTGTTCGATCACATAATGGTTCGAAAGGTGTTTATACGACTTGGATTTGGTTCGAATGACATGGGAAATCACTTCTGGCTTCTTGAGGGTCTCGGCAAGTGAGTAAAAAGACTAGAGAGAAACCTTTGAGTGTGTTTAAGAGTGTATGAGCCAAGGTGTATATGGTTCGATATATATATACATGTATATAAGTTATATGATTTAATAATATGCAAGTTGAGAGATTTTTATTCCTTTTGCAGAGATTGTAAGATCTTTAGAATATAAGATGAGGTTTTTAGTCAAGTTTAATGAGGTTTAAGAGGGGGGGGGGGGGTTTCATGTTGGTTCGGTTATGGTTAAGTTTGTGTACATATGTATCATTCGATACACTTAAAAGGGTCCAACATGATTATTAGTGTGACCAATAGTTAGAAAATGGTTAGAAATGATTCCATGGACTCTTATTCGATCATAAAAAATCAAATACATAGGTTAAAGTTTGGTTTGGTCAAGTTTAGATAAGTTGAATAAATGTTAGTCGAATATGTATACGTGTAATACCAGAAATTCAGATAACCCGTAAAATGACCAAATTACCCCTGATAACATAAAACCTAATTAAACAACTTATAAAATTCTGAAATAATTCCAAAACTTCTGAAATCGAACTATATCTGAAACAAACTAATTTCTAGGACAATGTTACATCATTTTCAATGTTCAAAAATAATCATATTCATTTATTTATTAAAATTCCGAAAATTACACAATTAACTAAATATAAGGATTTAATCTTTTAAATTAAATAAAATGTAAAAACAAACTAAGGAAAGGATAAATAAAATCAACCCAAAATATATCTTGATCCTAAATACCGAATTCCTGATTCTCTGCCCCCCCTTAGTCGGTTTTAAGAGTTATAAACAAATCTCTTATTTTCTAGCCAAAAACCTAATCGCAAAACTAAACAAAAAAACCCTAGCGTCAACAAAATAATTCGACCAAGGCAATCACACAAGTTCTGGACGTGAACAAGGATTTTTCTGGGGTTCTTGGAGGTACAAGGAAGCTAGGAAAAATAAGGGTTGGTGCGTGTTTTCATTGGTTCATTCTTGTTCCATTTTTCTTGTCGAATTGCTCAAACGCAAGGTAAATAATTCATACGACTAAACCACACATTCTAAAATTAATATAGAAATTTTCCTGTGATCTTTACATGTTATATAACTCATATAAATTATGTAAATCGATGCATGCATGCTAATCTATGCGTATGAAAATATAATGATCAAAGAACACGTAAATTACAAATATATGTAATCCGAATTTCTGGGCATGATGAATATTTTATTTAGACCTCATATGATGTAATAGACCTGGTAAAAATGATAGATCGAATTATGGTAGCCTAAATCATGTCGTGGTAATTTTGATGTCTAAAACATACGTAAATATCAAATATATGTTAATCGATTTTCTGGGCATGCTATTTATTTTTCGTGGGCTCTTTATAAGTCATATGATCTGGGAAAAATATGATTTTAATTTTTAGAAGCCTAGATTTAACGTGGTGAATTATTGTTAAAAACGGATTTCATGAAAATAAAGAAAACAAATAAAATGGAAATCGGGTTTACTAGGGTTAGGGTTCTTGGATGAAATTCTGGTCATTAAATATGTTTTAAGGATGAATTAATGATGGTTCAATGATTGGTGAATAGTAGGGTTTGTAATTGTTTGCAAAAAGTGTTATCCGATTTGAAATAAAAAGTATAAGGACCTGTTTTGTCAACTTGGAAACTTCTGGGATATTTTTGTAAGATCATATACATCTATAGGAATGTGGGAAAAATATAACTTTGGGGTCCTAAGTGTAAATATTTCAATATAATGAATTAATGGCATATTAGGGTTACGATTTGAAATTAATTAAAAAGGAGGGACCAAAAGTGTAAATCTGAAATTCTGAAGTTGTTTAGAGTTAATACTGATATATAAAGGTTTTTGTGTAATTTCGAGGATTTATGGGCTAATTATGTAATTGTTATGAATTATGACTTAATATATATGTTTTGTAAACTTAAAGGACTAAATATGTAAATTCTGAATTCTGAGGGGTCTAATCTGTAAAGTACTAAATTCTGATGGTATATTCTGTAAATTTGAAATATAATATGCTTGGTTGGTAATTATGGATATTGTAGGGTTTAATTTGTAAAATATGTAATTATAAGGTTGGTTTTGTAAATTATGTAACTAAAGGGGTGTAATCTGTAAATTGTGAAACTGAAGGGAATAAAATGTAATTCTGAATAAAATGAGTGTATAATTCTGTAACTCGAAGTATTTTCACTAATGACCTTGGAAATTAATGAAGTTACATTTAAAACCCTAAACTTCTGTAACTTGATAAAAATGTACTGTATTCCATAATAATCTTTGAATAAGGGTTAAACCTAATCTGAAATGATAATATCTCTTAATTCTGAAAACCTGCTAATTATGGGAACTTACTAAATCTGGAAAGTTACTAAAAATAGAAAGTACATAAAATGAAGAGATAAACAAAAAGGAATAATCTGAATAAGAAACTTTAGTAATTCTGTCTTCCTCTTCCTTAGGTGTGAAGAAGGAGAAGTCGTGATTTTCTTTCTGTGTTTGTTGGTTTATCTGCTGTGCTAATAAGGTACAGATATTCTGCCCTTTTTCAGTAAGGGTGTTTCTTTCCCTTTTCTCTCTGTATTTCATTTTCCTTATTAGGATCCCCTATACCCTTGCTATGTTCCCTTCTATTGTGAATCTCGGTTGTGATCTGTTTGTCTTGAACCTTTTGTTTGAACCTCTGCTATGATTCTTTTATTCTGAACCTTTTTCCTGAACTCCGATTGATCTCTTGTTCTGAACCCTGAATTTGTGAATCTTGATTGAATCTGATCTGTGAACCTTGTTCTGAACCTTAACTTGATATATCTGTTGTAAACTTTGATTTGATTTTTGGTCTAAACCTTAACCTGTTAAATCCTTATCTGAACCTAATGGATTTTGAACCTTTATTAAAAGCTATTTTAAAAAGGAGCTATACCACTTGAAATAGAAGTTACTAAAAGTTTTGGAAGACCATTTTATGAAAACTATTTTGAAAGATCATTTCAATGAGAACCATTATTAAAGGATTGATTTAAATGAACTCTTGACAGGAACTTCTGAAATGGATTATTGCTATAAACTTGTAATTCTTAACCTTTGATATACTCTTTTGGACTATTGGAAATAAACCTTTTAATCTGAACTTGAGCTTTGATATTAAACTTAATCTGATAAACTCTTATTTAAACCTTATTATCTTATTCTGAATTATTGACATGACCCTTCTGCCATGAACCCTTAGATATGACTCTGTTTATTATATGACATCTGACCTTGACCACAGTCTGATATCCGAGCCAATCACTAGGCATGAGGGTTTCATGTCCATGTCATTGATGCACCGATGGCATGACTCTAGGGCAGGAGAGTGATGACCTGTCCCGTCCCTGATTTTATCTGTTATGTAGGAGAAGATTCTGGCCTACTGGGGCGCATGGATGCATCCTAGTTCTGATCTGATTTCTGTTATCTGTTACTGTTTACTGTTATATGTGTATATCTGGTGACTGATGGTGTGTGCGATACACGTCTTTCACATTATCTGGGAGCTGATCACTCCAATTGATACATGAGGTCACCCCTCATATTATCTGTTACTTGAGAGGCATCCCCTCTAGATTATTATATGATTACTCTGTTATGATATTATCTGTTATCTCTGGGCTCGTGATGGATTTCTGTATTTCCCTAAACCTGGTTTGTACATTATCTCTTTCTCATTTCTTTTCTTTTTCCCTTATTCCTTTCCTATTCTTTCACTTTAATTCAGTATCTGTATAATCTGTATTCTGGATTTGTTTCTGTATTGTTATCTGTTTCTGTCATCTATATATCTGTTCACTGAGCTCTCGTAGCTCAGCCGCATTTCTTTTCCTGCGGCAGGTTTTAGTAGGATGCTGGGAATGAGTGAGAGTGTACCTCTGGACTTAGAAGGCTTGGTAGCTATTCTGGATTAGAATTGGATGGAAGATATTATGTTTTAGAATTAGTTTTGAAAGTTTTCGTTGTAACCTTGTAGATTCAGTATTTCATTTGTAAACCTTTGAGATTTTTGTATTACTGTAGATGTATGCTCTGTTTTGATCTGATATGAATCCATTGTTGTGATATCTTTACCCTTGTCGGGTTGGGGTGTTACAATTTATGGTATCAGAGATCACAGGCTGCAACTCGTAATACATTTACCCTTGACCTGTGAAGTCTGGACCACTAAGTTTCCACTGTAGGCGCTCGTAGGTCAACCTTTGAGAAATTGCTTTAGGATTTCCCTATAGGAACTTAAATTCTGACCAGTGAGGAATGGGTAGACTATAAGTCATTTGCTTAAGTATCTTGCTTCCGCACCACTCTGATTCGTGTCTTGCTTTTCGTTAAAATCACATTTGGAAATTTAGAGCTTATGCCTTGCACCACCTAAGAAGTGAAACCTAAATAAAATCTGAAGCATTGGAAATTGCGTAGTAAGTATCTGACATTATTTGATCCTTGCCTTCCGATTTCAACTCCGACCTCTGAACCTTCTGTTAATCATTCTGATGCCTCTTTGGGCAATCTGAGAATCCCCATGATGTTGATACACTTGATGCATTCTGTTATTTGTTCCTTGCTTCTGATAATCACCTATAAATCTTTTGATTCCGTCTTAACCATCTCTGTTCCTATGAGAAGTTTTGTGGCGTTGACCACGAGTATAATAATGCTTTCCCTCTCATTCCGAACGATAAGATTTATCTTTATTGATCCGTCTTTCTTTGACAGTAACCTTGAATTTATCCTTATAAGGATTGATTGATTTGATCATTTAATATTGACGACTATCCTCCTATGTCTCACCTTTGGCGTTTGAAACAATTTTGGAACCCCTGCCATGATTACCGATTGTTAAACTTTTGCTGCCACTACCCAATTTTGACCTTCATTTCTGATCTGTTGGATAAACAGTCTGATATCTTTCCGACTATCCCGAAGACCATTTAACCTTGAAGTGTTTGACACATTCTATAAATTCATGACCCATGCTGGATATAAATGTATCCTCTGATCCTATTCTGTCCTAAATGATGAATCTTTTTGCCAATCAGTTTTCTTTGGAAGGAGTTGATGCAAATACTATCTCTGTATGGAATTGTTAATTGACCATGATGATACTGATAACCGATGTTCCATAAGCCTCACTTCTGACAACTATACGATGTTCGTATTACCAATGAGATACACCCTACCTGTTACTTATGCTAAAAAGCTAAACCAAAACTCCAACACCTTGAACTGTTCGCTTATCTATCCCCAACACTATACTGAACCATGTACTTGACTCTGACATATGAACTATCTGTCTGGTTAAGTGACCATATACGTTCTGCGGATCTGTTTACTATTGATATACTTGATTTCGGAAATCTTGTGATTATTGATTGACTGGTTCTTCAGCTATCATAAACTACCGCATCTGAAATGTAACAATCTATTCCACCCTACTTTTGATATAATAACCTCTAACCGCTTAAATCTGTTAAGCTTAACCCTGCTAGGGAAATATGTACCCTGACCTCATTTGATTATCAAATTCTCCTGACACCCTATTAGTACCCACCCCTAGAAAGTGTTGGCATTGAAAGTTTTGTTGTACAAATTTTCTGATGAAACTTTTGGGTTTCTCTCCTGTTGAGCAGAAAAAAAAAATTGACTCTGAACCGATCTCAGTTAATGAACCATGATGCTGGAGAAGATGATGAGATATGTTTTTGTCCACCTCAGTGTTCCCCTTGAATACCCCTATTAGTTTATGAAGAAGAAAGAGAAAATTTTGCGTCTGCATATCAACTATCGTAAACTTAACCGTAATCTCACTGTAATCACTTTTCATTTCCGAGTATAAATGATTAAATTGTTCCATCCTTGTGAACTCTGTATCAGACAACCTCATTAAATGTTTGAAGGACTGAAGAAGCAACCACAAGAACTCCTAAGATGGGAGATGGCTAACTGAGAGAAGCTTCCGTAAAGTATTTCAGTTTTATTCGTAAAGATTAATGATGTGATTTAGATATGAAGATTATCCCTGAAGAGATTCATGAAAACTGTCTTCGTACTCATTGTGACCATTATGAGTCTTAAATAATGCCAATAGTATTGGCTAATAAGAATCATGTCTTCGTATTAAATGGAATGACCTTTGTTCTGGAAGAGTAGATGTTATTGGCGTTCAGAGATTATAGCAGACACCACTACCAAGCATCCGATGACGACAGCAATCTGAGTTGGCGAATTCCGAACTGTGCTAATAGACCTGTCCAAGACTCGCAGTCTTGCTTCTCTATTCATTTTAGTTGTACTAAGATGAATTGAGAGTAGAAGCAGACTTGAGAATGGAAACTGAGATCATGAACTTGAATAGAAGAAAATTCTGAAGCAAAAATTCTGTGACGGGTGAAGCTATGGATGATGTGATTCACTCCCGCTCGACCTACTTAAAAATCTGTTACCTGATGATAAATCCTTTGAATGATTTAAGTTCTTTATCAGTAATTCCGCTCTGTGTTCATTCTGCGTATGTCGAATGATGGTTTTGTTATCTGAAATTTGACGAATGATGGATGATCTGATGTACCAAATCCTGATTCTGGGACTTCCGTTAACTTTTCGAGTGATTCGTTTTCCTCTTAGTTAGGGTATTGGATTCTGATGACCTCTGAGACCGTAGGAGAGCTAGGCGGATTAGGATAAGTCAGTTATGTTCACGACTTGAGATAAAGTATGACCATCATTAGGGCATGTTTATATGATGCCAGTATTATGACGTCTGGCCAACGTGATAATACTTACATCATATAACGTGCACTTGTTATGGGCATCGGATATTTCGAGAAGTGCCCTAGAGCTTTAGAAATTCTGATAACTGTTTGAGATCGTCTGCGTTAGTGAGACTTTAAGTTCATTCTACCTATACGCGTAATCTGCTTTCACCGTTATGCGAATTGATACGTCTGGATTCTCGTCATGCGTTTTGCTGACCTCTGTACATCTGATACTAATCTTAGCTTCTGTTATAGAACTTTCTGCCATTGATGTCCTCGATAATCTATTTTCTGTATGTTCAAATCTGATTTGTCTAATCAATTTCTGTGAACGGCATATCCGTCAAAACCCTATGAATCTGATTTTCATCTACTACGTTTGGTATGCTATTCTTCTGATCTGGATTCAGTATGTTATGTCTGTTCTGAGGATCTGAAACAATTTTGGAATCTACAAGTTCGAGTCATGAGAAACAAATCTTCCATATGTCTGTTCACCGTCAGTTGTGTTTCTGTTTCGTTTCACCTCAATTCTCGTCTTAGTCTGTTATGTCTTTTTTTGTTTTCTGCTCTCTTTTGTTCTGCTTTCTGCAAATTTCGAGGAAGAAATTTTTTGTTAGTGGGGAAGAAGTTGTAATACCTGAAATTCAGATAACCCGTAAAATGACCAAATTACCCCTGATAACATAAAACCTAATTAAACAACTTATAAAATTCTGAAATAATTCCAAAACTTCTGAAATCGAACTATATCTGAAACAAACTAATTTCTGGGACAATGTTACATCATTTTCAATGTTCAAAAATAATCATATTCATTTATTTATTAAAATTCCGAAAATTACACAATTAACTAAATATAAGGATTTAATCTTTTAAATTAAATAAAATGTAAAAACAAAGTAAGGAAAGGATAAATAAAATCAACCCAAAATATATCTTGATCCTAAATACCGAATTCCTGATTCTCTGCCCCCCTTAGTCGGTTTTAAGAGTTATAAACAAATCTCTTATTTTCTAGCCAAAAACCTAATCGCAAAACTAAACAAAAAAACCCTAGCGTCAACAAAATAATTCAACCAAGGCAATCACACAAGTTCTGGACGTGAACAAGGATTTTTCTGGGGTTCTTGGAGGTACAAGGAAGCTAGGAAAAATAAGGGTTGGTGCGTGTTTTCATTGGTTCATTCTTGTTCCATTTTTCTTGTCGAATTGCTCAAACGCAAGGTAAATAATTCATACGACTAAACCACACATTCTAAAATTAATATAGCAATTTTCCTATGATCTTTACATGTTATATAACTCATATAAATTATGTAAATCGATGCATGCATGCTAATCTATGCGTATGAAAATATAATGATCAAAGAACACGTAAATTACAAATATATGTAATCCAAATTTCTGGGCATGATGAATATTTTATTTAGACCTCATATGATGTAATAGACCTGGTAAAAATGATAGATCGAATTATGGTAGCCTAAATCATGTCGTGGTAATTTTGATGTCTAAAACATACGTAAATATCAAATATATGTTAAACGATTTTCTGGGCATGCTATTTATTTTTTGTGGGCTCTTTATAAGTCATATGATCTGGGAAAAATATGAGTTTGATTTTTAGAAGCCTAGATTTAACGTGGTGAATTATTGTTAAAACCGGATTTCATGAAAATAAAGAAAACAAATAAAATGGAAATCGGGGTTACTAGGGTTAGGGTTCTTGGATGAAATTCTGGTCATTAAATGTGTTTTAAGGATGAATTAATGATGGTTCAATGATTGGTGAATAGTAGGGTTTGTAATTGTTTGCAAAAAGTGTTATCCGATTTGAAATAAAAAGTATAAGGACCTGTTTTGTCAACTTGGAAACTTCTGGGATATTTTTGTAAGATCATATACATCTTTAGGAATGTGGGAAAAATATAACTTTGGGGTCCTAAGTGTAAATATTGCAATATAATGAATTAATGGCATATTAGGGTTACGATTTAAAATTAATTAAAAAGGAGGGACCAAAAGTGTAAATCTAAAATTCTGAAGTTGTTTAGAGTTAATACTGATATATAAAGGTTGTTGTGTAATTTCGAGGATTTATGGGCTAATTATGTAATTGTTATGAATTATGACTTAATATATATGTTTTGTAAACTTAAAGGACTAAATATGTAAATTCTGAATTCTGAGGGGTCTAATCTGTAAAGTACTAAATTCTGATGGTATATTCTGTAAATTTGAATTATAATATGCTTGGTTGGTAATTATGGATATTGTAGGGTTTAATTTGTAAAATATGTAATTTATAAGGTTGGTTTTGTAAATTATGTAACTAAAGGGGTGTAATCTGTAAATTATGAAACTGAAGGGAATAAAATGTAATTCTGAATAAAATGAGTGTATAATTCTGTAACTTGAAGTATTTTCACTAATGACCTTGGAAATTAATGAAGTTACATTTAAAACCCTAAACTTCTGTAACTTGATAAAAATGTACTGTATTCCATAATAATCTTTGAATAAGGGTTAAACCTAATCTGAAATGATAATATCTCTTAATTCTGAAAACCTGCTAATTATGGGAACTTACTAAATCTGGAAAGTTACTAAAAATAGAAAGTACATAAAATAAAGAGATAAACAAAAAGGAATAATCTGAATAAGAAACTTTAGTAATTCTGTCTTCCTCTTCCTTAGGTGTGAAGAAGGAGAAGTCGTGATTTTCTTTCTGTGTTTGTTGGTTTATCTGCTGTGCTAATAAGGTACAGATATTCTGCCCTTTTTCAGTAAGGGTGTTTCTTTCCCTTTTCTTTCTGTATTTCATTTTCCTTATTAGGATCCCCTATACCCTTGCTATGTTCCCTTCTGTTGTGAATCTCGGTTGTGATCTGTTTGTCTTGAACCTTTTGTTTGAACCTCTGCTATGATTCTTTTATTCTGAACCTTTTTCCTGAACTCTAATTGATCTCTTGTTCTGAACCCTGAATTTGTGAATCTTGATTGAATCTGATCTGTGAACCTTGTTCTGAACCTTAACCTGATATATCTGTTGTAAACTTTGATTTGATTTTTGGTCTAAACCTTAACCTGTTAAATCCTTATCTGAACCTAATGGATTTTGAACCTTTATTAAAAGCTATTTTAAAAAGGAGCTATACCACTTGAAATGGAAGTTACTAAAAGTTTTGGAAGACCATTTTATGAAAACTATTTTGAAAGATCATTTCAATGAGAACCATTATTAAAGGATTGATTTAAATGAACTCTTAACAGGAACTTCTGAAATGGATTATTGTTATAAACTTGTAATTCTTAACCTTTGATATACTCTTTTGGACTATTGGAAATAAACCTTTTAATCTGAACTTGAGCTTTGATATTAAACTTAATCTGATAAACTCTGATTTAAACCTTATTATCTTATTCTGAATTGTTGACATGACCCTTCTGCCATGAACCCTTAGATATGACTCTGTTTATTATATGACATCTGACCTTGACCACAGTCTGATATCCGAGCCAATCACTAGGCATGAGGGTTTCATGTCCATGTCATTGATGCACCAATGGCATGACTCTAGGGCAGGAGAGTGATGACCTGTCCCGTCCCTGATTTTATCTGTTATGTAGGAGAAGATTCTGGCCTACTGGGGCGCATGGATGCATCCTAGTTCTGATCTGATTTCTGTTATCTGTTACTGTTTACTGTTATATGTGTATATCTGGAGACTGATGGTATGTGCGATACACGTCTTTCACATTATCTGGGAGCTGATCACTCCAATTGATACATGAGGTCACCCCTCATATTATCTGTTACTTGAGAGGCATCCCCTCTGGATTATTATATGATTACTCTGTTATGATATTATCTGTTATCTCTGGGCTCGTGATGGATTTCTGTATTTCCCTAAACCTGGTTTGTACATTATCTCTTTCTCATTTCTTTTCTTTTGCCCTTATTCCTTTCCTATTCTTTCACTTTAATTCAGTATCTGTATAATCTGTATTCTGGATTTGTTTCTGTATTGTTATCTGTTTCTGTCATCTATATATCTGTTCACTGAGCTCTCGTAGCTCAGCCGCATTTCTTTTCCTGCGGCAGGTTTTAGTAGGATGCTGGGAATGAGTGAGAGTGTACCTCTGGACTTAGAAGGCTTGGTAGCTATTCTGGATTAGAATTGGATGGAAGATATTATGTTTTAGAATTAGTTTTGAAAGTTTTCGTTGTAACCTTGTAGATTCAGTATTTCATTTGTAAACCTTTGAGATTTTTGTATTACTGTAGATGTATGCTCTGTTTTGATCTGATATGAATCCATTGTTGTGATATCTTTACCCTTGTCGGGTTGGGGTGTTACAATATTTCTCAAAGACAGGTTACTTTGTGTATTGTTTGTAGCTTAAACGTTCGAATCATGACATGAGATTGGTTGATCCTGATTCTTTGTAGTATAGAGAATCGAGTTGTGCAAAAATTCGTATATGATATGTGTCGAATTTGCAAGAAATGAAGGCAAAGCTTTGGCTGTTCTGTCGAGTGAAATAAAAGAAATCAAAGAAAATTGAGTTGGGCTTTATGAATAGTACCAGGCCAAATTTGTGGGCTAGGAATAGTAGTATAGTCCGTTTGGTTTATAATTAGTTTTAAACGGTTTTCGTGGTACGTGTGTGAGCTCGTTCCTTCATGTATCAATGTTTAAGTTATCATAGCGTGATAACGTAATTAAATGAGATAATCCCTCATTAACAAGTGTCAGAAAATAAATAATGCATATTTTCTGATAATTAATCATAGTTAAACAAATGGAAAATTGTCATTTGTTACAGGCTTTCCTGTCATTTATTTCTTTTACACCTATCATAAAAATGATCTGATGAGCTTTTAATAAATATGTCATGACCCGAGCTCGAGCTAAAATAATAAGGCTCGAAACGACCAAGCCTTATAAACTTAAACGAGCCAAGCTAAAGCTTTGGCTGGCTCAGCTCGGCTTATTTTCACCTACTTGAAAATTTTGCGATAAAAACAATGAAGCCAAACATGACAATGATCACGAATAGATAACACTCATCCGAGCCCGACATGAAAACCTCGATTGCGTGTTAACAAGTTGTGCTCCCCTGTGTCGTGTCATCTGAACACGGCCCTTTAAATTTAACCCATAACTCAACACACGTCAATCGTGACTTTTCAGCCCTTTTGATACATACACAATGTTAAGAAATCATAGTCCTATCACAATCAGTCTTGAATTTATTTTGTTGCAAGTATCTTATTTAGGGGGTGCTTGGTTGGAGGTTTTAGAGGGTAAAGAATGACAAGCACTTGAAGCAATCCTAAGCACCATACCAGTTTATGTAATAAAGTGAAACCAGTTTTACAGAAAAATATAACTAATTTCACTATATTTTTTCGATGCATAAATTGGTATCAAGTTTCACTATGTACCTTATAAGACCATAATTCGTGCTTTTTGACGTTCATACAGGTTTGTTTCATTAGATGTATTCTCTTTTTTATTCATTCTTGGATTTAGCTATCATTTTAATGGAATTTTACTAAAATGAAGTTGTTGCAGGGTCTTAGACTATTAAAGAGTTAAACTTATTATTGAAAGAAATGCAGATTTCCCTTAGTAATTAAGGCAAGCTTTTGATTTTTTAAGCTGGATACATCACAAAAAGATGTGCTAAGTTGTTTAGCTGCTAAAAGTTGTTGCCACCAAAATTCATGCACTAAACAACTGAATCTCTTTTTGGAACTTTAATAACCTAATTTGCACTTAAATTTGAGTGTTTGCATAAGCTTATTCTATTAATAAAGGCGATAAGGCCTTAATATAGTCTTTGCCAAACACCCATAGAATTTATGAAGTTAAAATATCTAATTTTAAATGATAGTTATCTCTTTATCATGCCATATATTTTGCAACTATGTTTCTGAAGAGAACACCAGAACATAGACTTTCTTATTCCTCACAAGAATTAAAGATTTGTACGTAGAACACCAAATTTGATAGAAGCAATGGTTTGTGATCTTTCACCTGACGTGTTGGAATATGTGAATCATAAAAAACTATAAACACATAAACATCAAAGCACACGCAGCGGAATGGATCTACATAAACATATAATTAATTAAACTAAAAGAAAGCGTACCTTTTTTATTCCTAGCAAGAACAAGGAATCACGTGCTTCCAAGAACAAAATATAAACCCTAGGAGAGGGCTTATATGGATCGATCTAAGGCAAAAACACACAAGCTAAAATAAGCTTGTTACTCGTTCTTGTACACACGTAATGATAGCGTTTCAATGGGAAAAGCTAGGTTCAAGATCACCAACAAACCAAACACTTGAATGCTAAGAACACAAATCGAATTCCCTAGTGGGAATAAAAAAGTCGATTGGCTTTAGCAAGAGGAGAGGTAAGAAGAGAAGTTTGGCTTGTTAGGGTTTTCAAGATTAGAGAAACAATGAAACACAATGAATTGTATTTATAGAGTTCTCTTGACTTGTTCCCAAAGGCACCAAAAAATTGACCCAACTAAACCCTTGGGAGGGTTCGGCCGACTTTTGGCCCAAGCCAAAATTCTGGATCCTTCTTCCTTCCTTTTTCAATATTAGTCCTTTAACGGCCGTTATATCTAACTCCGTTAAGTACTAACTATCGTTAAGTATTTGTTTTTGTGAAATGAATAAATAAATACATAAAATATATTTAATTATTCAACCATTGAAACTCTCACGTTATTGTGTGCAATCCCGAGTCTCGGGTTCGAAACCGGACATACATATATTAAAAGTTATACATAAACTCTAACAGCTCCCACTTGTATAACTATTAATATAGTAATGACATGGGCTAATCTAGCTTAACAGATCCCAATGCCCCCAGCTCGATCCGAGTATGGTTTTTCTGGAAAAACCATGTGATGAATTTAATCATCATACTTATCCTTTTGTTGCTAATACCGCGTTAATATGGATATGGATCTTGGTCATTCCATAATTAACAATTAGTTTCTCGTTTATACATAATTGATCAAGATTACCAAATCATCTGAACATCATTCAGATAGCCTTTGGGCGTGCACGCATACATCTTATCAATCCTACGAGTGGCCAAGCAGTATTAAAGTTCAAAACACATTCGAATGAACAAATCCTTTATTGACTACGAGCATAACCCTCGAACTTTGCATCACCTCCGAAAATAGCCCTTATAACTACCTGTTACGGATAGCGTTAGACTACCTTACAGAAAATGAGCTACATCCTCGGAGTTATCTGGTATCTCAAGTCTGAGGATAAATATTCATGATTTACTTAATGACGACGATCCATTAAGTATAATCATGTAATTAGGATAAGTCATATATTCAATTTATCCAATATTGAATATCTTGTGACATTGGTGTCTCAACCTTACAGTACATTCTACCAATCCTCACATTTGTCTTAGTTCAATAATATTCCCATATTATTAATTGACAACGGACTATTTAGAATAACATAAGTTATTCATGGATTTAAACATGCAAATCTAGGATACAATATTATAAATGAGAATAAACGTTATCCACACTTTATTTCATTAAAATAATATTGCTTTAATATCCCTTATCCAAATACTAACTAGATCAATGCATGACAATTCTCATTAGTGAATTATGCCACAAGTCATGTTCCACATACTTTGATGACAAGGCATGAATCAACTAATGTTGATCTATCAGAATTTTGAGAATACTTATTTCAATAATGAAATTCTTGTATGTGTGCATTCATCTATCTAGATATTGCCACATACTTCATAAAATGCGTGACATCCTCATGCACGAATTTATGACAATTAAACTACCAAACCTTTGTAGTTAAAGTATTCTAATTATTTATGTATAATGCAACTATGCTCATATTGAGCATAACTAGTACACATGGCCTCTTAATAAGGATGAGCTCCCACCATGACTAGTATTGAGTGTCATCTCAATCTTACTAGAATCATTGTATGTAAACAACAATATGCTCTTTTAAAGTTCCCATAAATATCATCGTGTAATGTTTGACATCTTCAAATCTTACAAGATTTGTCATCAACATCTTGCCATATGGTTCATATTTAGAATTTTGGAGCAATCCAGGCTGAGGATGTAAATTCTAAACCATATCCATTACACTTAGCTATCAAATAATTTTCAATTAGATACTAATGTTGTCAATCATCTTGCATTCAAGCATGATACAACAAGCAACATGATGTACATGAATAATCCTTTCGTCAACCTTAGATTCATTCATGTCATATCTTTTCAAAGATATGTTTCTATCTAGATCTTCTAATAGAATATCATGTTCTTTTAGAATCAGTTATTTTACCACTTATGTTTATAATCAATAAACATAATGTTCAAGGTTTTATTTCCTAAATTTCCATGTGAAGTTTCATTCCAAACTTAGTCTTAACATATAATGTTAGTGTTAATGGAATGTTACTTCCTATATGTTATACAACATATATGAAATAAGAAAATAAATACATCACTCCCACTAGCTTTCAGGAATATTTAAGAAATATCTTAATTTTAATTATAAATCAAACTAGATTTAATAACTAAAAATAAGTGTATCTTCAAGATGCATGCATTAATCCATTCACAAATGATTTGCACTTTGTATACTTCTTTAAATATTATTTGAATTCAAACACTCCTTTCAATTACTTTTCGTCCTCGCTCAAGTAATTATTAAAGAAAGAATTTTGACATTCCATTATTAATTTCTAATAATGACAATCATAATCTTTATATATTTAATGTGCTTAGAAAGAATTTCAATCACATTTAATTGCTTAATTGTGATTGATAATTTTCCATACATTAAATATGTATACAAATTTTGTCCATGATGATTTCTACACAAGAATTTAAATCTCTAGGATTTTCATTTCCTTTGTAGAAATTCATTTCCATTCTATAGTGTTACTATAGAGTTTAAGATCAACTACGTTTCCAAACTAGTTATCTTTTTGGACTGCATCTTGTTATTCATAGTATGAGTTAATTTGCCAAATAACATTTGCAATTTATTAATAGGCATATCACGATCCTGTAACTCATAACCCTCAACATATTCTATAAATATTTGAGATATCCTTGCGGATCTATGAATTGAGAATTCCATCATCTTTGAGATTTAACACTAACATGTTAAATCCTCATTATGATTTTGCTAGTGTATTTATAAGATTATGTATCTTGTAATTTTATCTTATCAAGATAAAACTCCCACTTGCCTTTTGCAATTTATAGAATATCTATAAATTCTTTGGCCAATAGAGCAACACAAAACTTGTTCTCTTTTGGGACTTTGCAGATACATATTGACAGTTCCTAACCTTAATTTGTTAATAACCTACCCAACAAGTAGTTTAACAAATTCTGAACTTCAATTTTAAAACTTAATGTGATTCAACACATACCATAATAAATGGTGTCTTATTAATCTTCTAGGTTGGAGTCTAATTGAGTATATCCAATTCATACTCAATTTTCTAACCTTGATATCTTTAGGAAGAAAAGAATATATAATTGTCTCAAATCAAACAATATAACAAGAGTTTGATTTTCCTAACTGAACATACTATAACCACTATGTATTTCATTAGGATTAATATTGTAATTTAATCTTACAATATGTGAGATAAATATATTTTGTTTTGGCTTACCCATTTACCATCTAAGTCAATTTAATGGTACAATAGATTTTTCAAGCCAATTGCATAATTTATAACATAAGTGCCTTATTGTCCAAGCCACTTAATATCTATGTCTTACCAAAAAGACATAAACTGTTATAATCCCAATGTACGTTATAAGTCATTAACCAACTCAATGACTCCTTGTATATGTCTTAATTAAAAAAAACATAACAAGATAACGTCTTACTTTGTTATAAGTCTTATAACAATAAAAGACTTCATATTTATATCTTTATACTAAAATATAAATATGCATAACTAAAGTAATCATGAACACCACAACTTGGTTTCAAAATTATTTCAAGTTAATTTATTTACTTCATATATTTATGTCATTCCAAGAATACATAAACATTCGTATTTGAAGTAGTATAAGATTACTTCATTTATTTATGTCATTTCAACAATACATAAATATTCACATTAGAAGTAGTCTTATTATTTTATCGACACTTGTTCTAATAATTATCTAATTTTAGAAACTTGTAAATTAACATAGTTTAATCACATCAGCTGAGGCTGCAATGATGAAAGTATGTAATTTACCTTGTCATTAATATCTAGTAATGAAAGTAGATATTAACTCCAAGTGTTCTATAAATTAGAATGTGTATAAAACACATTAGAACATTGATCTCTTACCTTACAGTCAAGAGAACTCTATAAATCATATTCATTTATGTTGTTGCTTGCACACAATACAGATTTCTCCCACTTGTGCATGGAACAACATCACGTATCAGATAAACAACACGTCAATAGTTTGCTTATTTGATCAATATGATTGTGTCATAGATATAAGTAGATATAGAATCACCTCGTCTAGTAAGGAAACGTACACGACTATCCTTAATACCACAAGTGTCTATAATTGGAAAGTATTTATCTCAAGAGATTCTGGGTTACTACCAAGACTTGTAGCTCCCTCTGAATTTAAGATCACTACATGAACTCATTATTCAGTAATTACAACACAATGCTCCCACTGGGTTTGACAACATTGTAAGTGTTGCATAACCAGTAAAAGCAAATAGCGTGCTGTTTACTTTCCTACACCTTTGATGAATCCCTTACGTAACGTTACTAAGGTACTTCAAAGAATGTATTCTACTTTGTGAATGATGGAATATCCATCAATGCAATTAACTTGAAAGAATTGGGTATGCAATTTCTTCCTTAGTTAGGTCTACCATCCCCATCATGGTATGTAGCATCTTTAAATGGTTAAAGCATAATAACTAGATTAAACATTCTAGTTTGCCTTTTACCACTTTTGCGGTAATTAGTCTAGCTTCTAATTCAATAACTCCTACACGTGCAATTTCTACAAAATTTGCCATGAGTTATTTCTTAGAATTTAGACAATTCTAATTTTCCTATTATACCTTTCTAATTCATGAAAAGGAATAGGATTAAGTCTTACTCTTCGCACGGAAAGTAGACTCGGTTTATTCTTTCCAGTAAAAATTGACTCTAACCAAAACCCCTACGGGTGTAGATCAATTTATTACTAAAAGAATGTCCCATATTTACGGTTTTAACGTTGCATTAAATACATTAAAAGAATTTTCAAAATTCAATTTTAGTATTTTTGGTAATAACTTTTCAAGAAAATTAAACACCCACGGTAAAAAACAAAATTTCACCATTTAATTTTCATTGAAAAATAGGATCCAAATTGACGTCGTTTCATTACATCAATTGAGGCTGCTAGTAATGAAAGTACTCAATAAGGTACGGGTCAATCCCAATTGCCATTATTCAATTGCAATTCCTAGAATCATGGGACTTACATATTATGCCAACCTCAGTTGCAAATGTAAGCATGTTTCATCCCCAAATCTTTATGCCTTGACGCCGTTCCATTACATCAGCTGAGGCTGCTAGTAATGAAAGTGCTCAATTAAGTTAACCAATTTAGAAACGTGTAAATTGACGCCGTTCCATAACATCAGCTGAGGCTGCTAGTAATGAAAGTGCTCAATTTACCCTTTGGTTCCCATTCTTTGAATCATCACATCAGCTAAGGCTGCTAGCAATGATATAATGTCACCTCAGGTGTTTCCGTATTAATTGGATGACATATAACTTAAATTTAAAGGGTATAATTTTGATATGCAATCAAAAAATATGTACAAAGATGTCATGCATTCATCTTTGTATCATATGTTTTCTACAAAAACCATTTACCAATTCGCAGCTTAAAATCAACAAAATTTTAATTGATAGCGTTGAGAAACTTACAACATTGTCTTAAGATGCTTCGTACTTTATCATGGTGTACTTGGTAAGTCTAATATTGACGCACAGGCGAGCGGAGGGGCAAACGTCCGCCGAAGCTAATTAAAAACGCGCCCCTTTCGGATGACAATTTAATGTCATGCCTCCTTATACCCACTTTATAGTTTGTCAATATTAGGTCCGCCGCTTCGACCACTTTTGTACAGTCGCATCAATCAATTAAAAACTTTAAGATTTAAAGCTTAAAACATTTATGTAGTAAATTATTAAATTGCTAGTCTCGCCTGGGAGCAAATTACCGTGCGAAGCGAACCACTATCGGCACATAAGACTTGGCAATTAAATATTTTTACTACAAAAGGTTTCATAGTCATTAGGTTCATTTATTTTTATTTTGAAAAATTACCCTCTTTGTTGTTACAATCCATCATAATTAAACACACAAAGAACAAGTAATTAATAAAAATAAATAAACACTTAATAACACGTATATGATCATTAACAATATCATATAGCCACATGCAAACCTTTTAGATAAATCCTATTAATTTTCTATGTGAATTTAAATGTATCTAATTAACAAAACTCCCATTGGTTTTCGAGCTCATTGTGCCCAATGGTCCACAGACGCCAAATAGCTTGGCCGCGTAAGTTTTATTGCACATAACCAATTTTAATTAATATATTAGGGTCTTCCCTAATTTAAGATTTATCTTAAAATCATATAGCAAATCAAACACAAAACTTTCCATGACAAAATATGCAAGATTTTGTCATGGATCCCATATTGCACATATAATCATGTAGTCACATATTATCATGTCAATATATATACGCAATCTAATTAATTAACGACATCACATACGGTACTCATTAATTAATCCCTAAAAATTGCATGCAATCTTAGGGTTTCTACAAGTTTTATCCAAAAAAACTAAAACCCTAAAAATAACATTGGGTGTCGACCCAATTTAATACAAAATTAGGGTTTATAACATAAAACCCTAGCTAAACATTGCATGTATCTATACAAGATTCAATTTTTAAGGTTTTTAGTAATTAATTACATGTTTAAAAACGAGGCTCATGATGCCACTGTTGGAATATGTGAATCATAAAAAACTATAAACACATAAACATCAAAGCACACGCAGCGGAATGGATCTACATAAACATATAATTAATTAAACTAAAAGAAAGCGTACCTTTTTTATTCCTAGCAAGAACAAGGAATCACGTGCTTCCAAGAACAAAATATAAACCCTAGGAGAGGGCTTATATGGATCGATCTAAGGCAAAAACACACAAGCTAAAATAAGCTTGCTACTCGTTCTTGTACACACGTAATGATAGCGTTTCAATGGGAAAAGCTAGGTTCAAGATCACCAACAAACCAAACACTTGAATGCTAAGAACACAAATCGAATTCCCTAGTGGGAATAAAAAAGTCGATTGGCTTTAGCAAGAGGAGAGGTAAGAAGAGAAGTTTGGCTTGTTAGGGTTTTCAAGATTAGAGAAACAATGAAACACAATGAATTGTATTTATAGAGTTCTCTTGACTTGTTCCCAAAGGCACCAAAAAATCGACCCAACTAAACCCTTGGGAGGGTTCGGCCGACTTTTGGCCCAAGCCAAAATTCTGGATCCTTCTTCCTTCCTTTTTCAATATTAGTCCTTTAACGACCGTTATATCTAACTCCGTTAAGTACTAACTATCGTTAAGTGTTTGTTTTTGTGAAATGAATAAATAAATACATAAAATATATTTAATTATTCAACCATTGAAACTCTCACGTTATTGTGTGCAATCCCGAGTCTCGGGTTCGAAACCGGACATACATATATTAAAAGTTATACATAAACTCTAACAGTTTGCACAAGGTATGATCACGTTGAATTGTTAATTTTACATATTTGATGTATTAATGATGAGTATTAAGTGCATATTTGGAGGTATATTGTTATTGGATACGTTTTTAAGGTATACTGAGACTATTAAAGAGTTAAACTTTAACAACTACTTATCTGTTGTACCAAATTAGATATACAGGTTTTGACAAGCAATCCTAAACACCCTTATTTTTTGCTTTGATCATGAATTAGGGTGTTTGGAATAAGCAAACATCAAGGTGCTTTTTTAAAACAACTTATTTCATTTATTAATAATAAGCAACCAAACATTCCCTAAGGCTACTAGCAGTGGAACGGGTTTTATCGATCGTCAATATCGATCGATCGATCGTCCATATCGATCGTACCATTGTGGAGCAATCGGCCAATATCGATCGCCGGTTACAAATAATCAAATCGTTCGTATGAACGATCGATATTGCACAAACAAATCCCACTTGATTTTTAAAAAACTATCCGTTTGGGTAAAAAAAAAAAAAAAAAAAACTTTTTTTCAAAAAAATTACCACTTTCATCCTATAAATACCCAAATCAAACAAGTTCAAAACATATACTTTCAAACATAATTCAAACAACAAATTAAACACAAAAAAATGGCTTGTAACCTTCCACACACTGTCAAACAAGTTCAAAACTATGTCAAAAAACAAGTCGAAATAGACGACAAGGAACGCCAAGATGCAATTGTCGAAGTTATTAAGAAGTTTGAGCTGGCGAAGTTACGCAAACAACGCCTGAGAACACGATACGCAGCTTGCAAAGATATCTCTGTCGAGAGAAAATATGTGATCGACCAGTTTTTGGACGATGAGTATCGCAAAGACGCTGATGTTGTTGAAACATTGTGGGGTTGTGTGCAGAAGATAGAGAACGAGAAATCCAACAAGATACGTTGGAGTTTTGAGGAGAATGTGGCAGCTGCTGATGCACCACAACAACAACAACAATTTGTGCAAGGTGCATCAAGTTCATCTGCACCAAGGGTTGTTGAACCACAACAACCGCAACCTCATCTTGATAACTTTCAGCTAAGTTTTGAGGAGAATGTGAAACCTGCTGATGATTGGAACTCTGAGGACGACCGGGAGCTGAGCAGGATGGAAGCTGAGTTGGAAGCAGAGAGGTTTGCGAGCTTTGATCCGTATGACGACGGTTTCCGCTCCGACAACTCGCAGACCTGGGATCACCCAGATTATAATTGAAGTTTTAGTTTTTAAATTATTATTGTAATGTTTTAATTTCTGTTTATGTAACGTTTATGTTTTTATTAATAAAAAATTTACATTTGAATTATGAATATCATGTAATGTCTACGTTTAATTTTTAGTTGTTTAATTCCGTATCGTTTCGTTTATGTAATGTTTACGTTTTATTAATAAAATTTGTGTTTGTGTTAAAAGATGTTTTTTTTTTTTTTTAAAAAAATAAAGGAAGATGATGCAATATGGGTTGCCACTGTGATGAGAGAGATGGATATAGGTTGAGGAGAGAGAAAGCTGAGGTGGCAGCCGGAAAAATGATGCAATATAGGTCACCACTGTGAGCAGCCTAACCTTTTGTAAATGTACTTGGCTATAAAGTGATTGACTATATAATAGGCATCTCAAACACTATATGAAGTTGGTTTGAATTATCGGTGACAGGAGTTTGACAAGACAATATGAGAATGGATAGCAATTTGTGGTGGGATACTGGGATCAAATGAACGGATGTCACACTGGAGGCACTCAAATTCCATATCTTAAGGAGGGTTTCTTATCAATTTTAACCATGTTGATTGCCAACACGTGCTCCTATTTGAGGGTGGTAGTCATGGTGGTGGCTACATTGTGAAGGGAAGGACCAGGTGGTGGCTTGAAATACCCAATAGCATATTTGATAAGAGTGTTAATTTCAACCCATGAGCACATATCACATTTCCAACACTATGTTCGCTTTTTCATGTATATACATGTGAGAAAAGTATTACCATACTAATTTGATTGATTGTCAATCTCAGTTGTTATGTGGTTTTGTTGAACTTATGGTATCTATGCATTTGAATACCATTCCGCATAATCTATACACAATAAATTGTGCATTATGATCTTTTTTAGTATAAAAATTGTCAAGATGATATATATAGTTGGTGATATAGATTTATTTGGTGACAATACAAGTAAAGATTGTCAATGTGATGTAAAAATATATGTTGGCATAAAATGAGGAGCTCGACTCTAGTGAAACAAAGATATTATTACTACTGTCATCTTTTTTCAGTCATATATCACCATCAACCACTGTTCATTTCTCCTCTCGTTTCTCCTCAATACCGCTGCATTGCATGAACATCTTGCAATGTTTACCCAAATTTATCAAGTATGTACAAGAAAATTAATACCACTAAGAAATAATTCATCTAATACTTCAAAATATGTACAAGTAAAAATTGTCAAGTATAAACATAAGTTTATTCAAATCTAAGTAAACAAAATTAAAATTTTGGCTACATTATTCAAGAATTTAAAAATTAAAGTTTTTTGTTTTAAATAAAACAAAACAAAAATGAAACTATTTATATTTTAAATAAGTAAAAATACATTATTATTAAAAAAAAAAAAAAAAAAAATGCATGTACAGGTATTATAACTAGTACAAATGAACAAAATTTAATAGTAAGGTATAGTTGATAACAAATAAACATACTTGAGATCCACTAGACAAGAAAAGTTGAAGCTCGAAACTCTAATCGAGCTCGATGACGTCTTAATCTTAAGATCGATCTGGATTAATTAACCCACTTTTTAAAACTCAGCTTCATTCTACTCAGTTTTCTGTTTTAAACTTACTTTTTAAGACCACTTACATCAAGCAAGTTAAACTTGCGTTAAAGAGGGAATTTTGGTGCTTTAACGCACGTTACATTGCGTTAACTGATGGACGAGTTTGAGTTAACGTGGCGTTAAGGGGCTGCGTTAGCTCCTTAACGTCACGTTAAGGGTGTGTTTTGTAAAAAAAAAAAAAAAAAAAAAAAAAAATCACTTTTGGCCCCCCTCAACGGCTAGTGCAGGTTTTAATGGGCAGTTTCGAAAATTACACAAGTGGTCCCTGTCTTTAAACGGCTACATGTAAAAAAAAAAAAAAAAAAAAAAAAAAAAAAAAAAAAAAAAAAAAAAAACCAATTTCACTCTCCTATAAATACCCATTTCACACCACATTTTTTTTCACACTTCCACAAATCACTACACTACATCTTACACTATCTTCTTCAACCTTCCACCCAAAAAAAAAAAAAAAAAAAAAATCATTTTTGATTCACAATGGATCCGAACGAAGTTAACAACTTTTCAAGTGACGAAGACGATATTCAGTGGATGGCATCCGTGTACGAACAAGTTGTGCAAATGGAACAACAAGAACAACAACAAGCCGCTGGACCTTCGATTGCACGTGGGCATATCTTTCGTGAACGTGAGCTTGCTGATCAACGTTTGCGTGCCGACTACTTCGATGAAGACTGTAAGTATCCGGGACGGGTTTTTCGAAGAAGATTTCGTATGAGCCGGCGACTATTTCTACAAATAGTCGAAGGTATTCAATCTTATACATCTGGTATTGTTCCTGATCATTTTAAGTATTTTACGGAAGCGCAAGATTGTACTGGTCGAAACAGTTTAAGTATTCTTTTGAAGTGTACGTCTGCTCTACGCCAATTGGCGTACGGCACGTCACCCGATGTGTTTGATGAGTATTTGCATATGGGTTCCACTACAGCAACGAAGTGCTTCAGGGACGTTGGGGGGTACTACGACAACCGGCACGTCAATTGGATCTTTCGAGGATAAAGAGAATCATGTATTGTTGCATTATTTTGCATAACATGATTATAAAAGATCAAAATTTTGCAATACGTGATTTTAACGACATGTGGGTGGATCCGTCACCACGTCTGAGGCAAAATTCGTGGGTCGACAGATGCGATGGCCAACGTCGAAGGGCAAGAGAAATTCGCGACAGAGACACACATACTCGCCTCCAACGAGACCTTATGGATCATGTTTGGCAGAAGCACCTTCAAGATCAAGAAGACGATGAATAAATATTTAGGATTGTCTTTATTTTTATTATGTAATTTTTAATTTCGTCGTTATTTTTATTTCTTTCTTTAATTTCGTTGTAAGTTTTTTTTTTTTTTTTTTTAAGTGTGTTATGTTTTAATGAATGTTATGTTTTAATAAATGTGTTGTTTTTAGAAAAATAAAGTAGTTTATAAGTTAGGGGTTGAATTTGAAAATTTATGTGTAAAGTTGAGTTAAGGTGTGTTAAAGCTGAGTTATTGATGTGTGGGTTAAAGCTGAGTTAAGTTAAAGGATGAAAAAGCTGACGTGGCATGCCTTAAAATTTAAAGCTGAGTTAACTGATGTGAGTGGCCTAAAACTCAGCTTCATTCTACACAGTTTTCTTTTTTAAACTTTTAAAGATAGAATCCAAATGTTGATGTAATTCCACTCGATGCTTCCGATCTTAGTTCGAATCGACTTGATTAGATAGCATACTAATTAGGGTTAATTCCATGAATTGGCTATGAACTTTCAAAAAATTTCAATTCTTGGTAAGGAATTTTGTAAAATACTAATATCACCTATGAAACTTGTTGAAACCTGTAAAAATAGGCTATATGAACGTTTTACGCTCATTAAGTCAGTCCACGTGAGAGTCTTTTTTGGTATTTTACCTTTTATTTTTAACTTCATCTTCTTCCTTTATATATTCTAATCTCCAAATATCATCACCCACCACCACCATCTTATTTCTAAAAACACCAAAACAAAACACGCAATTCGAGAACCATAATATAAATTTTGTTCCTCTCTAAAAAAAAATCCTATCTTCATCTTTATCTTCATCAAATACTAATGATTCTTCAAGATCTGTATTGTTAATTAAATATTGCAAGTGCTAGCTGTTGTAATTTTTTTATTTTTTATTTTCAAGAACACCAACAACAATTTCCTCTTAGATCTATGTAGAGGTTTGTATTCTGTTGTGTCCTTGATATTATTTGTAAAAAGATGTTAGAATTTTGTTAATTAATTTTACAGCTGTATAATTTTTAGAGAAGTGGTTCGTAAAATATTTGGTGTTGTTTAATGCTTTTGGATTTGGTGCGTAAATATTTGGTTTCGGATTATGATGAATATCGTCTAAAATTTTAGTATAGTTATGATTTTGATGAAAATGGTTTATTAAAAATAATAAACATATTTAATGTCAAGAAAGAAATAGAAAAAAGTTTATATGATCCTATTTCTGTAAAGATAATAAACATATCTAATTGCAAGAAAGAAATTAAAAAAATATATAAGAATATATAAAAGTGAATATTTAATTTGGGGATAAATGCTTGAAATTGAGGATAAACATTTGTAGATCGGGAAGAATATCAGAAGATGGGATTATAAAGAAAAACTAATCATAAAATGAGTTGAAAATGATGTGAAGTGGTGTAGATGGTATGAACATGAAGTGAAGACCGTAAATGATATGAATATGAAGTGAATATTTAATTTGGGGATGAATGCTTGAAATTGAGGCTAATCATTTGTAGATCGGGAAGAATATCAAAAGATGGGATTATAAAGAAAAATTAATCATAAAATGAGTTGAAAAATATGTGAAGTGGTGTAGATGGTATGAACATGAAGTGAAGACCATAAATGATTAAATGATATGAATATAAAAGATTGGACCAAAAGTGAAATACACAACAAACCACAATGACCAAAAATATAGTTAACTCTAATTAAAAAAAATGACGTGGCGTGTATTTTACCTACTTAACCTGTAGCCCATCAAGAAATGAGACGAAATTGGTAACTTCGGAACAAATTCAAAAGTTTCATAGATGATAGTAGTATTTTACAAAGTTCCTTACCAACAATTGAAATTTTTTTAAAGTTCATAGCCAATTCATTGAATTACCCCTACTAATTATCTACATACGTATATTCAAAGAGTCAAATATATTGAACCAAATAACAAACCAAACTCAAACTAAACTTTAAGACTAAGACAAAAATACCTAATCTCATACTCCATCCGTCTTAATTTTATTGTCACTTATTCCTTTTTCGGACGTCCCAAAATTATTGTCACATACCCAAAATAGAAAGTGAATAGATAGTGGAGTTTAGTAAAGTTTACTATATTACCCTTGGTTGAAATTAATATTGCAAACTTTAAAGAAGTGTTAATTAATTGGTTAAGGGTAAACTTGTCATTTGGCAAAAAAGTAAGAGAGAGAAAGTAGTGATAGTGACATTTTTCTAAAAGAATGTGTTTTTTGTCGGGTGACAATAATTTTGGGACGGAGGGAGTACTTGTTGGAATTTATATATCAAGTTAACCAATTAACTACGAGTACGCAGCGGATATTAGATCTAGTTAAGCAATTATGATTAACACACAAATAATAAACAAAATAAAGGAAAAGAGAAACATGAAAAATAAATAGAAAAACTAACCCTCGTAGTCACCAGCAAATGAAACAAGTAGTAAATATATACTACCTCTACGGTTGCTCACACAAACACGTCAAACGAATACGCTACGATGCTAGTCACTTGCTTCACGTCGAACAAGGAAAACACTTTGCTTGTTCAAGGCTTGTTAAGACCAATCGAAACCCGAAGTCGGATACGTTCGAATGATTTAACAAAAGAGTAAAAGAAAACAAAAACAAAACTACTGTTTTGTTATATCTTCTGCTAGGGACAACCGAAAAACCAAATCAAACAACCAATAAGATTGTTTAGTTACTGCCGTATAACTTTGACCAAAACAAAGTTACTTTGCTATTAGGTTTTTTTAATGAATGTCATGTGATATTATGTTTCGTATATGTATAGGACCGAATTCAAGAGATTGGAATGAGGTGTTTATATAGCCCCTCAACCCTAATCTTTTAACTTGTTCCCTACTCCAAGTCTTTTCAATTAAGACCTTAATTATCATTATAATTTGCACATAAATCCTTTTCTAAAATCCTTCAAAATCTGCCACTTTTGGGAGGAGGACAATAGTTTTCATTTCGACATTTTAATCCCTCTCTTTTATATTTGTGAAACATATTAATCATTTAAAAAATATAACAAGTATAAATATTAAATATTTAATAAATGTACTCTTCGTGTATTAACGTGTGTGCCCCCAATAGGCTCACACATTTCTAGTTGTATATCGGCTAATCTAACTACCATAACCTAACAGCTCCCACTTGGGAGTTGGAGTAGCAGACACCACATATAGCAACGACGGAAACGTCTAGCAACACTCACATTCGTTATTGAACTAGAAATGTCTGAGATAAAGTTTTAAAAAAATATTCTCAGTAGCATGGTCATTTATATCTTGCTTTTATCATCCTTTGTTATAGATACCGTTAAACCATGGATATGGATCCTAACTCATTCCATATAGTTTAATCATTTAGATTCTCGTTATAGAATTTAATTAGATATACCAAATGTAACCAAGAATCATCTTGCATTACCCTTTCGGTTCGGCCGAACAATTATCTGATTAATTCTGGAGAGGGCCCATGGTATCTTTCTGCACATATCAAGTGGAGTAACAAATCCTTTGTTGACTACAAGTGTTGTGGATGCTGTTTCACATCACTCCGAAAAATAGCTTTTGTAACTACCTTATTCAGGACAGCATTTGGCATATAATTACAAAAGTGATATCCACACATAACAGAACTTGCTTGTATCTCAAGTCTAAGGATGACTTAACAAACCATTTCAACATTTTACTCATGACAAGGATCCAAAAGTAAATGTTTGAAGTTGGGGTATCCAATATGCATCCCTTGTGAATACATATGAGTTTGGCTGGAACAGTCCACATTCTCATAGAATATAACCAACACTCACATTTGCCTTGCATAACAATATTCCCATATTGTTAACCGACAATGGACATATTTAGAATGATAAATCATTTCATGGATTAAACATGCAAATATGGAATAACATGTTATATGAATAAAATAACAAATATCTCGTATCTTTATTTATCAGAAAATAAAACTGTCTTACAATTCCAAATTATTCAAATACTAATTAAACACACAGATTCACCTTAGACTACTAGCTGGTATCAAACCAATATTCCTAGTCAATTCAGAATGCTTAGGATATGCTAAAGCCTTTGTAAATGGATCAGCTAGATTGTCATCTGTGTGAACTTTTAATATCTTCACGTCACCCATCTCAATGGTCTCTCGAAGATAATGAACTTTTACACGGTAATGTCTAGCACCCTTGGTGAGTCCACTTTCATTTGCTATAGTAATGGCTCCAGTATTATCACAATACATATCTATGGGTTCTTCAATTGTGGGAACAATGCCAAGCCCAGAAATGAATTTTCGAATCCATACAGCCTCTTTAGATGCATCATAAGCAGCTATATACTCAGCTTCTGTAGATGAAGTAGCATAAATACTTTACTTCGTGCTTTTCTAGTCAACAGCACCTCCATTCAAAACGAATACATATCCAGTCTGAGATTTTAGGTCATCAGCATCTGTCAGATATCCAGCATCAGTGTAGCAAGAAGCCCTGAGCTCTCGTTTCATATCACCTCCGTAAACCAGAAACATATCCTTAGTATTGCGTAAATACTTAAGAATATTCTTAACAGCAGTCCAGTGAAGATCCCCTGGATTCTGTTGAAATCGGCTTGTTATGTTCTGAGAGAACGCAACATCAGGACGAGTACATCTCACAGCATACATAATTGATCCTATAGCCGAGGCATAAGGAACTCTTTGCATGCGCTCTTTTTCAGCAGGCGTCTCAGCACCTTGTGATTTACTCAATTTAAGCTTTTCTTGCATTGGGATAGTTCCTCGTTTGGAATTCTCCATGAAATATTTCTTCAATATTTTCTCAATGTAAGCACTTTGACATAAACCAATTAACCGTCTTGATCTATCTCTATAGATCTTGATTCCAAGAATATATGCCGCTTCTCCTAGATCTTTCATGGCAAAACATTTTCCAAGATAGGATTTAACATCTTGTAACATTGGAATATTGTTTCCCATAAGTAATATGTCATCAACATATAGAATTAGGAAAGTGACATAACTCCCACTAGCTTTCTTATATACACATGGCTCATCTTGATTTTGAGTGAAACCGAATTTCTTAATCTCATCATCAAAACGTTTATTCCATTGCCTAGATGCTTGCTTAAGTCCATAAATGGAACGCTTGAGCTTGCATACTCGGTTAGGATATTTTGGATTAACAAAACCTTCAGGTTGCACCATATAGACTTCTTCGGAAAGATGTCCATTGAGGAAGGCGGTTTTGACATCCATTTGCCAAATCTCATAGTCATAGAATGCAGCTATAGCTATGAGAATCCTTATAGCTCTAATGTCTGCAACAGGAGAAAAGGTCTCTTCATAATCAACCCCGTAGGTTTGAGTGAAGCCCTTTGCTACGAGACGAGCTTTAAAGGTGTGTACTGCACCATCCATGCAGTCTTCTTTTTGAAGAGCCATTTGCTACCAACGGTTCTACCGTTAGGAGGAAGATCAACTAAGTCCCAGACTTCGTTGTCTTTCATAGATTGCATTTCCACATTCATTGCATCAAGCCATTTATTGGATTCAGGATCCAACAATGCAGCTTTATAATTATTGGGTTCACCAAGATCCCCAAATTCATGCTCCTCAGCATCGACGTATAAACACATTCGATCTGGGGCACGGCGTGTCCTAGTGGACTTACGAATGGGATTGATATCACTTTGAGGTTCATCAATTTCTTGATCATCCTCATCATGATTTAAGCTAGTGTCTACAGAAGGATTTGTATCTTCTTCTTGAATAATTTCAAGATCTTCTAGATTCCCACTTGCTTCATGATCCAAGAGATTTTTCTCAAAGAATTCAGCATTCCGAGCAACAAATACCTTGTTCTCGGATGGAAGATAGAAAGAATATCCCATTGTTTCCTTTGGGTATCCTATGAAGATACACTTAATAGATCTGGGTTCCAGTTTGTCAGGTTTGGTAAGTGTATCACGCTTAACAAGTGCCTCACAACCCCAGACTTTTAAGTAAGACAACTTAGGGGCTTGCCCATGCCATACTTCGTATGGTGTCTTATCAACCTTCTTAGTTGGAACCATGTTGAGAATGCGCGCAGCAGACTCAAGGGCATAATCCCAAAAGGACTTTGGAAGAGTAGTTTGACTCATCATGGAGCGAACCATGTCTAGCAGTGTTCGATTTCTCCTCTCAGACACACCATTATGTTGTGGCGTGTAAGGAGGAGTTCGATGGGCAATAATCCCATGCTCCTTAAGATGATCCAAAAACTCTTGACTCATATATTCACCTCCACGATCCGAGCGTAGTGATTTAATGGTCTTCCCGAGTTGGTTTTCTACTTCCTTTTGAAACACTTTAAATGTTTCAAACACTTCATGTTTATGTTTCAGCAGGTAAACATAACCATACCGACTATAGTCATCAGTAAAAGTGACGAAGTAGCTTGCTCCTTGTCTTGACACAGTTCTAAATGGGCCACATACATCAGTGTGTATTAGTCCAAGTAGATCCTTAGCCCTTTCCACCTGATGTGAATAGGGTTTTCTTGGCATCTTACCAGACATGCAGGAAACACACTTTTCAAATGACTTGATGTCAGTTGAGTTGAGAAGTCCATCATGTTGCAACTTCTCCATGCGTTTCTTGCTAATGTGTCCAAGACGACAATGCCACAAGAGAGTAGAGTTCAAGGTTAGATTGGCTCTTTTATTGCTAACAGCAAACATAGAACTATTATTTGTTTCAGAACAAGACATATCAATTTCAAAAATACCATCCCTTGGGATAGCACTAAAATAAACCACATTATTCCTAGAAACTGAAATTGTATTATTCAATTCAAAATGATTAACAAAACCATCGTCAAACAAACGTGAAACTGAAATAATTCCTCTAGTAATAGAGGGAGCATAATGACAATTGTTTAAAACAACTACTAATCCACTAGGGAGACATAAATGATAACTTCCAATAGCTTCAACTCTTGCCCGTTGACCATTGCCCACGTACAGACTTAAAGCTCCTTGCTTCAGCTTCCTACTTCCCCTGAGACCCTGAGTAGTATTACAGATGTGAGTACCACAACCCGTGTCATAAACCCAAGATTTACTAGGAAAAGAATAGAGTTCTATGGTGAAAATACCTGAAGTGCTAGCTCCTTGAGATAGCTTCTTCTTTTTCATCAACTCGGCGAGATACACGGGACAATTCCTTCTCCAATGACCTATTTCACCATATTGGTGACAGGTCGCGTCCTTTGCAGGGTTATCCTTCTTGGGTGGTGGAGTTTTCTTGGGCTTGGAAGTATAAGATGGTTTATGCTCAGGAGCATAAGCCAACTTATACTTTCCGTTCCCTTGATTCCCCTTAGCAGCCTTGAACGGTTTTTTACCTTGGTTTTTCTGGACCTTTCCTGCACGTATAGCATGAAGTGCAGGTGCAACATCTTTCTTGGGTAGCGTCTGCTCATGTTGTTTAAGCATAGCATGTAATTCATTCACAGTCTTCCCCATGCTGTGCATATTATAGTTCTGCACAAAGCTGTCATACTCCTTAGAGAGTCCAATCAAGATTAGGCTTACTCCAAGGTTCAAAGTGACGGGATGACCGAGACGCTCCAAGTTGTCAATGTAGCTCTTCATCTTTAGAACATATGAGCTTACAGATTGACCTTCTTCTTGCTTGCACGAGTGAAATTCCCTCGCGGTTTGAAGAAGTTCCTGTTCTGCCTGTTGAGCAAACATAGTTTTTAACTCCTGTAGCATGTCATATGCACCAAGGTGAGTTAGATTCCGTTGGATTTCTAAGTCCATGGTCATAAGCATGAAGGCAGCAATGTCCTTTGATCCCTTGACCCAAGCAGTGTGAGCTGCCAAAGCCTCAGGAGGGACTGGGTGTCCAGGAGTTGCAACAGGTGCAGCAGGAATAGGATGCTCCAAGTAATTTTCCTTATCTTCAGCTGACAGGATAATGCGAAGCTGGCGATACCAGTCAATGAAGTTAGGTCCAGTGAGTTTTTGTTTCTCAAAGAAACTCCTGAGTACCGAATTGTTTCCGACTGAGGTAGTCATCTACAATTAAAAAGTTCAAATAATTAGTATTTTCAATAATTTAATTCTTAATAGAATTAACTACCCAATTAATCACTAATTAAGACTAAGATCCAACTTGACCTCCCACTTATTACCAAAGGTCTGACCAATGAGTAAACAAGTGGGGCAAGAGGTAAGCGACGAGCGTTAATTGCATGAAATGCAACTCTTGGATTTATGAGACTGATCAAGACATTAGTAGACAATTAGTAATGTCATGAGCATGTTTAGTCTCATCTTATGCCTCGGGTCCAAGGTCTGACCAAGCATACTCGAAATAAGTCGACCAAGCAAGAACGTGCAAATATCACCAAAGGTCTGACCAATGAGCAAAATCTGCCATGGGTTTGGAATGGCCCAAAGGTCTGACCAAAGAGGTCAAGCCAAAAGCACGTGTTCTTGGTTGGCTGGCATAGACTTAAAATTTACACATAGGGTATACACATAAATGTGGTAAAATCGTGTACAAAGAAGCATGCAAAACAACTTTGTAACACTTTATTTAAAAACTTTTAGTAATGACACTGTAGTGATCATCATGGTTCACGGTAGCTCCAATCAAACTCGCAAGGAAGCGGAGGACCAAGTCAGCGCGAAGCAATGACCGGAAATCCTTTAGGTGTGACTGTGCGCACCGCCTTATACCCCCCTTATAGTTTGTTCTAGTGGGTGAGCCGTACTTCCCAAGTGTCCATAGCGTCCAGTTTTTAATTTCATGAAAAACTTGTTTCAATAATTTTAGGTCACTTAATTTTACAAGAACGAATGTTCAATGAATCAAATAGCAGGTCACAATTGAGCATGATATTTAGGCGTGTAAATTAAGACCAGTTTTAATGTCATGGTTTCACATATGTATTATTCCATATTGCATGCAATTAGGTGTGTAAAACATATAACAATTATGCACATAAGGAATCACAAACATAAACAAAGACAATAATTAAACACATAAAATCCGAGTACTCTCGCGAGTCTTCCCCAAAAGGAGAACCATAAGACCCTCACTAGGTTTTCATCAAGTGCCTAGATCGCCAAAATATGATTGCGTAGGTCTTATAGCCGGAATTTAGGAAAAAAATCAATCTAAAAATTAAAAGATCTATTTTCCAAAATTAAATGATTTAGTTTCCAAAAATAAATATATAGATCTTTTAAAGAAATAAAAAGATTTACTTTCCTAAATAAACATATAAAATAATTATGGCAAACTAATTAACTTTTAATATATAGTTATTTTATGTATCTAATTAACAATTAATTTTAATTCATTAGTGTCTAGGTACTTTTTATTAATTAATGACAAGTATTGCATGATAGTTGTCAAAACAAAAATAAAACAAATAACTAAGTTAGATTTCATGCAGCCTTTTCGCGTGTTTATTAAATTGTGTAACCCATAACCACTAAACGAGTTGACTCGTGATGCCACTGTTGGAATTTATATATCAAGTTAACCAATTAACTACGAGTACGCAGCGGATATTAGATCTAGTTAAGCAATTATGATTAACACACAAATAATAAACAAAATAAAGGAAAAGAGAAACATGAAAAATAAATAGAAAAACTAACCCTCGTAGTCACCAGCAAATGAAACAAGTAGTAAATATATACTACCTCTACGGTTGCTCACACAAACACGTCAAACGAATACGCTACGATGCTAGTCACTTGCTTCACGTCGAACAAGGAAAACACTTTGCTTGTTCAAGGCTTGTTAAGACCAATCGAAACCCGAAGTCGGATACGTTCGAATGGTTTAACAAAAGAGTAAAAGAAAACAAAAACAAAACTACTGTTTTGTTATATCTTCTGCTAGGGACAACCGAAAAACCAAATCAAACAACCAATAAGATTGTTTAGTTACTGCCGTATAACTTTGACCAAAACAAAGTTACTTTGCTATTAGGTTTTTTTAATGAATGTCGTGTGATATTATGTTTCGTATATGTATAGGACCGAATTCAAGAGATTGGAATGAGGTGTTTATATAGCCCCTCAACCCTAATCTTTTAACTTGTTCCCTACTCCAAGTCTTTTCAATTAAGACCTTAATTATCATTATAATTTGCACATAAATCCTTTTCTAAAATCCTTCAAAATCTGCCACTTTTGGGAGGAGGACAATAGTTTTCGTTTCGACATTTTAATCCCTCTCTTTTATATTTGTGAAACATATTAATCATTTAAAAAATATAACAAGTATAAATATTAAATATTTAATAAATGTACTCTTCATGTATTAACGTGTGTGCCCCCAATAAGCTCACACATTTCTAGTTGTATATCGGCTAATCTAACTACCATAACTTAACAGTACTTATGTTTATTTTAAACTCAAAACTTTAAAGTATCACATCAAAGACATTTTTTATTATTATATTTAACTTAATCACGTTTTTTTTAATATATAAAATTACGACCTCCATTTCATTTATTTACGAGTAAATTGCATAAATCGTCTATGAAGTTTGGCGAATTTGCATGTTTCGTCCCAAACATTTCAAAACTGCAAAGACCGTCCTTGTGGCAAACCTTTAGGACATTTATCGTCCTTGGTTTTGGCATATACCGTCCTGTGGCAAACCTTTGGGACATATATCGTCTCTGGTTTGGGACGATACATGCCCCAAAGGTTTGCCACAAGGACGATCTTTACAGTTTCGAAATCGGACGAAACATGAAATTCGCCAAAGGGACAATTTATGCAATTTACTCTTTATTTACCTTGCACTACGCCCACAAACACACACTGCTAAACCATCGTTACACCACCATGGGACTATCACCGAACCACAACTACACCACCATGGACTATGAGCGAGCCACCGTTGGAAAAGGTAAAAACAGACCCTCACGCACACAAAACTTTTCTTTTCATCGTTGTGCTGGGGTACCCTACTAGCGTAATAATATAAGAAGAAAAAAAATCTAATAAAGTTCGATAAGGCTTGCGAATAAAATTCTAATTGGGTTCGATAAAGCTTACGGGTAGCTCGAGTAATTTGACATTGAGATGGACTCGTGAGACCACCAATACATCATATGAACTTACACTTAGGAGTCGATTTCAAGTAGAGTTATCGTGACATAATAACAAACAAAAATGAAGAAATGGTAACTCACCACCACCATCACCCACCAACAACCACCACACAGACCCATTCATCACCACACTCTCAAACTCCATAATCCACAATACAAACCTCAACAAACTCATCCCACAGCTCAAACCCTCACACATAACCACCTTAATCAACACAAACCCACAAAACATCCATCCAAACACCCTCTTATCCTTCTTTAGCCACATTTCCAAACACCCCCCATTTCGCCACACCATCCAAACATACTTTTCCATGATCACATTCCTCTGCCATCACAAAATGTATCAAGATTCCGAGTCTTTAACGCGCTTCGTTATCGAAAAAAAGGGAAAACACTCTTCTGGGTCACTTTTTAATGCTTTTTTAGATACCCTTTATGTAAAAGATTGTGAATTTGTGTTTAGTTCTATTGTTAATTGTTATCTTGATTACGCGTTTGTTTCTGATGCTGTTAACTGTTTAAAATTGGCGAAAAGTTGTAAAGATATGAACTCTGCGCGTTTTTATGATACTTGTGGACGCGCTGTGGATTGTTTGGTGGACATGAGTGATTTTGCGAGTGGTTTTCGGTTTTATTTAGATGTTTTGGGATGTGGGTATAAAGCGGATATACGTGTTTTTAATAAGTTTATGCATAGGTTTTGTAAAGAAGGTAGGATTGCTGAGGCTAATAAGGTTTTTGATGAAATGGCGAAATGGGGTTTAAGGCCGAGTTTGGTTAGTTTTAATACTTTGGTGAATGGGTATTGTAAGGTGGGTAGATTGGAGGACGGGTTTAGGTTGAAGAGCGTTGTGGAAGAGAGTGGTTTTGTTCCGGATGTGTTTACGTATAGTGTTTTGATTAATGTGTTGTGTAAAGAAAGTAGGTTACGAGATGCGTATTTGTTGTTTGGTGAGATGTGTGGAAGGGGTTTGGAGCCTAATGGGGTTATTTTCACGACTTTGATTAATGGGTTGTGTAGAAGCGGGAAGGTTGCTAAGGCTATGCAAATGTATGGTAAAATGGTGACAAGAGGTGTTAAGGCTGATTTAATTACTTTTAACACGCTTGTTAATGGTCTTTGTAAGAGCGGTAGAATTGGTGAAGCTAGGAATTTGATAAACGAAATGACTAGGGTGGGATTTAAGGCTGACAAGGTTACATACACGTCTCTTCTTGATGGATGTTGCAAGGAGGGTGATCTGCGTTTGGCACTTGATGTGAGGGACAGAATGGTGAATGAAGGTATTGTGCTTGATAATGTGGCGTACACGGCTCTTATATCGGGTTTATGTCGGGAAGAACTAGTTATAGATGCAGAAAATTTGTTGAGGGAAATGACAAAATCGGATCTGAAACCTGATGCCGCGACTTACACAATGGTCATTGACGGGTTCTGCAAGAAGGGTGATGTTAAGATGGGTTTCCAGTTATTGAAGGAAATGCGGAGGGATGGACTTGTACCAGGAATAATAACTTATAATGTGTTGATGAACGGGTTATGTAAGGTTGGGCAAATGAAAAATGCAAATAAGCTTTTAAAGTCGATGATTGATTTAGGCGTGGTTCCAGACGACATTACGTATAATATTCTATTGGAAGGTCATTGTAAGTATGGAGATCCTGAGGCTTTTGAGAAATTACGTGGTGAGAAAGGGCTTATTTATGATTATGCTTCTTATATCTCGCTGGTAGAAGGATTGGCTAAAACTACTAAATATCATGAGAAGAGATGATCAACCACTTTGGGAGTTAGGTACTCGACTATGCATCTTAAGTGGATTGGTAAGAATTTTCGTAATCTCGTTAGCCTCCATCTTGGTACTGTTTGGTTATTGAAGGACTTTAAACAGGGCAGACAGCATCAGGTTCGTATTAGTCACTTGCTTCTGTAGTTTATGTGCTTTTCCATAAATCTCTTTAAATTTACGTTGTTTGTGGTTCTTTTGGTTCTAACTGTATCATCATGCTTTGGTTTTGGCCTTGTATTATACGGTATAAATGATACATATAAGTCATTTTAGGTTCCGTGACATACTGCAGTTGGCATTTGACCTTTAAAGCCTAGATTTACATTGGAAAGATTGTAATAGGAAATCCAATTTTTTTATTCGCTTGAATATGATCAAATAGACTTCCCCATGATTTATGCAATGATCCGAAAATAAAAGAGTTTAAATATCCTCCCTGAATGCTCTGGGAAGAACAAACTCAAGATAGTAACATTGTCAGGCAACAATTAATTGATACCATAAAATTTATTTTTTATTTGCGAACTAGTAATGGAAAGATTTTATCTGTTCATGATTTAAGGATTTATATATCCTTGGAGGTGCGGTTAGCTTATTTGCCTCTAATTAAGCAACCTTGTTTGCTGCTTCGTTGGTTACTCATTACTCGTTCATCATTGTAGAGACATTTCTAACGTGGAGGGCTTCAAAACAGACCAATTGCTATGTGCTGCTTTCCATTCTCCTATAGTCCTATAGTTTACCTACTGATGATGGATCTTCAAAATGGTTCAAAATCATGCTTATCAACACGAGTCATGTATACATGCTAACATGCCTCAGGTTTAGAAAGAAGGATAGTATTGGAGGCCATCCTCACTTAAATTTGTATGTGCTATCAAACTTGATGTGAAGAGTTGTTCATCAACTATTCATGAGACAGTAGAACATACAGGGGCTTTTCAATATGCCCGTTTACTGTCTATTCTCAGTGGCAATTCTCCTAGATTGGTCTGTGCAGATTGTGTATGGCTAATGAACACCAATTATGTGATGAGTAAGATCATTCAAGCCCATGGAAAAACCTCTTAAGCTTTCATTTGGCGAACATGACATGATTCGCTGTTTGTCATTAAGACTAAAATATCAATAAAGGTATATGCTATGTATTACGACGACTGTAAGTACATTTTTGCTGAATTTGTACTTTTGGCTTAACAACTTATCATTGAGAACTTTGAACATTATTATTTATTGATTACTTTTATATATTCATCCATATGCTATTGATGAAATATTGATACCATGTTCATGGTTAACAATGACTGGGTTATGCAGCAAGTCAGCAACTGTTGTTTTGTTTATGATTATTTATATCGAAAAACATATAGCTGCAAACACATATTTATCGAGTTATTCGGTCTTACACTTGACTCTGCAAATACTAAAATCCAACTTGGAACATTTTACAAGGCGAGTTAGAGAGTTCATAAGAAATTGACTCAAATTCTTGTCAAGTTGTATGATTTATGTTTAATGCGTGACAGACTGACAGATTTATTTAACTTTTCGAGTACTAAAAACTAGGGGTGGCAATTCAGGTCGGGTCCGGGTTCGCGGGTTCGGGTTCGTGGGTTCGCGGGTCAGAAACCTTCGACCCAAACCCGACCTGATTATATAAACGGGTCAGTAATCTCGACCCTAACCTGATTTGGGTCAACCTGAACCGACCCATATAACCCGTTTAATTCCTAGAGACGTTTGACCAGAGCCAACAGCAGTTAAGGCGTGTTCAATCTGAACAAGCTTCCCAGAAGGACTGTCAACAACAACAACAAGCATCATATAAGCCTCGAACTCAAATGTTGCTAAACAAGATCTCAGATCTGTTACAAAACATACTCGAATATCACAGATCTTGAAAGATCTTAAGTGCTTGAACAACTCATCATTGATATTTGATCCTACAACTCTGAACTGATAATTATAAGCAAAATACTAGATCTCAGTTTTTCTCTTTGTGTGATCAAATACACGTCGAAAGACTAACACCAAAGAGAAAAACTCATCATCGATCAATATTTGAAGATTACAGTTCATATTAATTATCCGAAACTAAAAGATAAGTAAGATAACAATCATGTTATCCACTTCTCTTCGTTCGTTCAAAAACACTACACTCCAAAACAAAACCTACCTGAGATCTTGTATTAAGATCTTGTAGCTGAAAAGTTAGTAGCAATTTCAAGGTGAATGAAGGAGATTGTGTGTTCGGTTATGATAAGATCGAGATGAATCTGTGAGATTTGATGAGATGCGTTTGTTTGGAGAGTGAGAAGATGAGATGGGGCCATACATTTGTGAGATTATTAAGGCCATACATTTTCAGTCAAGGAAATCGAAGTGTATTTACTTTTTTTATATTTTCTAAAAAGTTAAACGGGTCAATCAGGTCGACCCGTTTAATTATACTTGACCTGAACCTGACCCGTTTAATAAACGGGTCAATCAGGTCGACCAAAAAATGACCCGAAACTAATTTTGCCTCAACCCTAACCTGCTAATTTTCGTGTCGGTCTCAGGTCGGGTTTCGTGTCGTGTCGGAAATTGCCACCCCTACTAAAAACGAGCTTGGAACATATTAACAAGTAAAGTTTAAGTTTAACTCACTTGAATTCTTATTCAGTTCTTCGAGTTAACTTATATCTAATACTTGAGAGTCAAGTTTTATCGACTTATTCAATCATTAACTCAACTTGAGCTCGTCTAGGATATATAATATTGAGCTCGCTAATGAAGCTCAAATCAAGCTTGCTAAATCAAGTATTATGGTGTCTATGGAAGTTTGGAACATAGTTGTGCACTTGTGCTTAGCACCAAGTTTTCCTCGAGTTGGGCTTGAGATTTTTTTTTTTTTTTTTTCTCGTTCCTACTTCCTAAGATGAATGTGAGAAGAAGAGCCAAGTGTCTATAGACCAGCCCACTGTCTAAAGGCCCAAAGTGATATACTAGCCTGAATTTTGTAAAACTATTTAGGGGTGTTCACGGATCGGGTAATATCCACAATAACCGAAAATCGAAACCGAACCGAACCGAAAAAACTGAACCAAATTCGTAACCGAACCAAACTAAATATTCGGTTATCGGTTTGGATATGGTTTTGGCAATGAAAACCGAAAACCAAATTCATATAAATATATATTTTTTCTATATATTTATATGAAAAAACAAATCACTAAAAGTCTTTCTTAGTATAAATATAATATTATTTAAGATTGAAAACAATTTTGTGGTAAAATATATATAATAATATGAAAAAATAATTAAAATTATGTAATTCGGGTTATTCCGTTCGGTTTTCGGTTATAGGGATTCGGTTTTCGGTTATTCGGTTCGGTTGAATCAAATTTGAATTCGGTTCGGTTCGGTTTTCGGTTCGACCCAGAAATTTTTTTTAACCGAACTAACCGACCGATAAACCGATAAACACCCCTAAAACTATTTGATACATGTTCCATTTTTACTGTTACCCAGAATTTTAGACACAAGTTTTACAAATTAACAGTGAAATAAAATAGTACTAGTACTTCTTATCAGTTAATGCTGAATCGTTTTCTACCCATTAAAAAACACACTAAATCAACTTGCTTTAAGTGTTAAGGAAAAGGTGTCGATCATAAGTATTATTTATGACGGATACCAAACAACTTGATTTGTTTTTAGCAATTTTATTTAGTTTGTCAAAAATCAGCATAAGTCAGGTCCTTAACTCGTATGACTTTTGTTCAAATGTAAAGCCGTGTAACAAACACTCATCCCATGGGTTGCTGGGTGGAGCCACTATACAATATGGACCTGCTACATGTTAATCGCAGTTACATGTTTTGTAGGCCGTGTCTAGAGTTTACGAAATCTCTGTGCAAAATTTAATTCAACTACGAAAAAGTGGCCTATAAATAAAAGTTAGAATATATAGTAAAATGATAAAATGAGAAATAATAGTCATTTTAAGAATGCTTCAACCAATAATTTTCAATGCAAATTATTGAATCAAATATTTGTAGTAGCTTTATAAAATATGAATACATATCTACATGTTATATAGAAATTTTGAGGCTTGTATAATTTGGATGCTTTACACGTAAACACAACTCGCATACGCTCATGTAGGGTTCTGTTGTCTAGATTTGTACTAATATTTTTGTGTATTTTTAAAGTTAGAGCATCAAGTGCAGTGGCTTAAGCCAAACTGTCACCTCAACGCCACCTTAACTTTTCCTTTTTTCACTTCCCTTTCACTCACACACACACAAAAACACATTTCCCGTAACTTAAGCGAAAACCTCACTTTTAGGACCAACCATACCCAATTAAAACACAAAACCAATTAACAAAATCACAAAATATCCCATTTGACGTAAGCCAAAAACTTGGCAAGGAGTTTGGCGAGTGCACCAACCAGTGCAGTGGCTTGGTTTGGCGAGTGTGCCTGGTGGGCTAGGCTTGAGTGCCTCTCCACTGCGCCCCTTGCTCTTAGTGATAGGGACGTGACCCACGGCCCAACAGATTCAAGCCCAAGTCTGCTGCACTCAAGCCCAAGTCAGAAATGGATCAATTTGGCCCAGTTGGAATGCCCAGTCACTTAATCACAGGCTCCAGTTTATTCCTCCACGTTTTGTTCCACAGCAATTAGTTTGTTATTTTTTTAATTTCCAGTTTATTTTCTTTTATTTTGAAATTGTCAAAAGTAGTTTGATTATTCCACAAGTGTAGGAAACGTGGGGAGGTAGTGTACTGTCAGTTATTTCTTTCTTTCATCATGTACTGGAATATGGGAAATGGAAAAATCAGTTTTGAGTTTTTGAGTTTCCTTAAATTTATTCTCTGCACTTAGAGGGTATTTTGTTCCTTGCTATTCTAAATTTTTGGCAGAAAGTTAGAAGGTGATCTTGGACGACTAAGCCAGATTCTCGTGGTGTGACTGTATCGGGAATTCGGGTTAGTATTTTCTGCCCAGCGTAGTTTTCGAGTGGTGGGTCTGTATCTCGAAGCTAACTGTTACATTCTGTGTTTGATTGTCGGGTATTTTCGATCCAGCGAACAGCCAAGTTGCCATCACTTAGATGTTATATTCTTTGTAGCCAGGATTACATCTCCGTTATTGGACTATCTTATCAGTAATTCAGTAAACATAGGACGATCATTCAACATTAGTTAACGATGTTTATTGTTCAACTCCTTATATGTTTATCTATAGTGTTATTGCATTTGGGCTAACTTTTTAAATATACAAATGATATAAATTGAGAAAAATGATAACTATAAATAAAACCATATAACAAAAGTGTCACTTTAAACGAGAACATCAACACAGGCTGCTTGGTGACTCAAGCTAGGAGTCGTGATGTGTTGATAATTTAAGGGTGCATATTTATTAAAGGGTCACCATCAAATTTGGCACTTCTTAATTATGAATCACCAATTCACTTTCGGCCAACATATATGCGACTTATTCAATTCTTACTTTTTATCCGTTTCCTTTTGGCCGTCTAACATCTCCACTTTCTTTACTGTTTTTATTTACTTTACGATTTACTACTATTGGATAGTTCAAAACATTGCGAGACTAAAAACTTCAAAAAGATGAGGTGAATTTACAATAATAGCTATTTTGTGAAATGGACATTCTGTAAAATGTTAACGTCATTATTATCATACGAATTGATACTAGTATAGATCAAACTAAGCAACCAATCACTCTTTGGTTTTGTCCTTGATGCCCGACTGGATGCAATGGTGTTATCGCAACCTCATCGTCGTAAGACACATTATCTTCCTTCTCATCACCTTTGCTCTCGTACTACACTTTACTTAATCACACAAATACCTCACAACACAACACGCATAAATTTTATTTCATTTGCTGTAACAACGATTTCTCTCTTTTCTAGCTCCGCCACGCGTGGTCACTGACCCCCATAATGATGTTAACGCGCGAACATTAAAAACAAAGACCCCTCTTGATGTCTTAAGCTTGGTCTAATGTTTAATCAAGTTTCGTTGCATGGTAATCACTAACTTAATGTAATCTATCGATCAAGCTTAAGACATTTTAGCAAAAACTTATGTGTGTTGATTCATTTTTTCAGTTCAAACGTTGTAAGTTTATGTATATAATGAAGAGTAAATTGCAAAAATCGTCCTTGTGGTTTGGCCAAATTGCACGTTTCGTTCTTGTGGTTCAATAAGTGCAAAGATCGTCCTTATTTTGCATAGTTACGTGCACTTTTGGTCATTCAACAGTGAAATTTGGCAAACCACAAGGACGATTTTTGCTAACAGTGCAAAATAAGGACTATCTTTGCACTTAATGAACCACAAGGATAAAACGTGCAATTTAGCCAAACCACAAGGATGATTTTTGCAATTTACTCTATAATGAATGTCTAAATCCTTGTTGATTCATTTTAGCAAAAACTTATGGCCCAAGCCCACCGAGTTTTATTATTTATTTGACTCTATATATATCGTATCAATAAAACGTATCACCGGATTTACATTGTTTAACAAAATCATAATATTATCAATCACCTACGTTATTTTGTGCATTATAGTTTGAAAAGCAAATAATGGAACCCTTGAATTGACCACCGCTAGGAAACAAATAAGAGTTGCATACGTGCCATAATGCATACAACGACTTTTGATATAACATCTTAACTACAATTGACTTAGGTCTTGTGATATTAGCAACTTCATGATCATCTGTAACTAATAGTTTATCTTATCCATATGACGACACGTAATCATTTAGCTAATTAAGAATCTATCTAGTCATGATATTGTTAAGTATATTGATACCAAACAAATTATGAGACAGTTGATTTAATAAGTTGGTAGAAAAGAAGACACGAAGCTATAGATTAATCGCCTGAGAAAATGACATTTCATGCCACAAACCAAAAGATGATCGACACGAGGAAGTTGGTGTTCATTCGAAATGACTTCTTGTTCACAAGACAACCCCACTTTGAATTGCTTTTCATCTTTCTTTTAAGTTTAAATCATTAAGTTTCAACAAAGATTGGCTTTTGATGATTCTCGTGAGAGCCTAGATTAATCGACGTTTGTCCAACACTTAGCGGTAACTAATATTTCACATATTCAATCAAGTGTTTTGGAAAACGACACCTTAGAGAAAGTCTAATTTTATGTATTAATTTTGATCACGCGGCAACACACATTTCACATACATAAACATAGCCTTTAGTTAACCACTAATTATCAAGTTAACTTAGTTTGTCAACGTACGTAGTTTGTCTCAAGATTGAAGGGATTGTCCGCCAATGGTACCTCATATTGTGTGAGAAGCATTCCAACTAAATGGTTGTTGGCTCAAGTCCTACATAAGACATGTTAGATAAATTAGTGGTATAAATATTATGAGATAGTTAAAAGTGCCGTTCTAAAAGAAAAGTTGGTCTCAAGCGCATAAGTTTATGTCTAGCTATTGTTCATTTCTTATAGATTTAAGTGCAAATTACATCTCATTGTTTGCAATTCACAGTTAACATCTTTGTCAGAAAAGTTGAGCTATCTAAATTCATCCGTTAACAAAATTCAAACAATTTACACCCATCCATTAGTAAAAGCATACATATTGCATCATTAATGACTAACGTTTTTTTTTTTTTTTTTTTTTTTTTTTTTTTTCTTTCTGTATCTACTAACGTAGGTTTGGTTCGTCATTCTATTTATCCAAGCTACCACCATCTTTCTTTATTTGTCTGTCCACTTTATCGCTTCATTAATAACTTCTCAAAATCCCATAAATAAAACAAATTCTTGTATCAAACATAATTAGGGTTTGTTTTATGAGTTTGTCTAATAGGTGTCCTGAGGGCATTGTTTTATACGACTAAACAAGGAAACTTGATGTTCTTTAAATTAAACATCGCATTTAATTAAGGTAGTTTTCAAGTTCAATTAACATGTATTAAATGCATTTTCTAACCAAGAAGAAAAGTTTGCGTTGAATTAATTCATTTTAACCAGTGTACTCATGGCACATATTAGACAAACCCTTGTTTTATTAAGCGTTTTAAGAGGTAGTATAGTAGATAGATAAATGAGGATATGGTAGCTTGGACAAATAGCGAAAAAACCACTTACGTGGCATCCACGTTAACAGATAATGGAAAATCAATTGCATCATTTATTTTTATGATATATTATTATTATTATATATATTTTGAAATGCAACACAAATAAATATATAGATATACAAGTAAAAATTATAAAGAAAGGACGATGTCATAAGAACTACACAATTCTAAGAACAACTTATAAAAGGCATATCGAAAGACTCAACATAAACACTTTAAGAGATCAAAATCGACAAAACAAAGAGATACAAAATGACCCAACAAAAACCAAAATTACCACATTGCTTGCAAGATGCATTAAAACAAACCGCTCCACTTGTTGAATTGGAAACAATGGCTTACTAAACTTTGCAAGCTATTACCGGATCTGAACACCAATCTATCCAAGATGCAATTGCTCCTTTAGCTCTATGAGACAACCAATAGAAGGTAAGGACTTGTAATTCGTCGCATATCATGGTCAAATTTGAAACTTTATTTTCATATATTCACTTGTTGCGAAAACCCCGCACTAAGTATAACATCGACCAACATACCGCTTGCCAAATCATTTTTTGTTTTTTGTTGAACATATCATGACCAATATGATTTATTATATCATCAATTGACCCAACATTGAAATTCTCCAACTTCCACCATTTAAATACTTTTTCCCATCCAACTTCCACCATTTGCATCGTTAATCTTTAAAGATGTAAACAGTTTGAGTTTTACTAACGGAAAAATGTAAATTGTTTAACTTTTGTTAATAGATGGATGTAAGATAGCCCACATCTCTAACAAAAATATAAAGTGTGAAAATTTGCAAACCACTTAAGTGTATTTTGGTGTAACTATTTCTTATAATTTGCTAAAAGCATACAAGTTTAAGATTGAACTTAATGCCTTGACTTGTCTAGAGAAGCATTCTAAGTTTCTAATAAAGGTAAATACAATGTCAACATCACACTCTCTTCGTTTAAAATAATTGTTTTTAGACAAAAGAACACACAATTTAAAAGAAATGCATTTATTATTATTTTTTTCTTACTCTTTACAAAAGTATAATTATTTTTTCTTTCTTACTTTTTGCACAATAACAGTTTTATCTCCAACTAAATAAAGTTTTTTTTTTTTTTTTTTTTTTTTTTTTTTTTTTTTTTTTTTTTACTCCTTCCATCTCAAAGTTATAATCCACATTTTCATTATAGAATGTCCCAAAATAAATTAAATAATAGTCTCATTTTTGTGTCAACCAATCAAAAGAGAGTTTAATAGGTGAAGATGATATTTGATTGGTTGAAAAGTGTAGTGGTCTCATTTTTCTTAAATTGTGTGTTTTTGTTTCGGGACAATAATTTTGAGACGCAGGGAAATAATCATTTCAATCGAGGGTGACGGAGGGAAACAATTTTTTTTTTTTTAATATAAAAACGTTTGGTAACGTATGTAACTATGATATATGCATCTACTTATGTATCTATAACAAGATAAAACAGAAACACAGACTAAATTGTCACAGCTCAACGCTCCTTTGACACAAATTACACAAGCATTGAAAAATTAGTCTGTCTAAAAAATAACCACAGCACACCACACATTTGCCAAACGACCATTAAAAGTCAAAATGCTGGCCGCTCTTTTGCGAAACGACCACTGAAAATTAAATGCTCATTGCTCACCGCTCACCACCCAAAAAAGCTCAACACTGCTCCGGGTCAAACATTACCCATAATACAACGGAGAGGTAAGGGTGATGAAGTCTCTTCCTAATATATCCATCGTACAAGTTTGTGGAGATGAAAAAACTTTTTTGGGGCAGTTAATAAGGAACCCCCCCCCCCCCCCTATAGGGAGGGTATTCAATGATTGCAAGCTCCGGGCGGTTGTATCATGTGTTTCGTGGTTTATATATATAGCCCATAGGGAGAGTATGTATAACATGCCCCAACTTCTTTTAACTCCAATATGAAGTTTAGACTTTAGAGCTATGTGTCGATGTTGCAGCCTCCCTAATAAGACTCGTTATTTGTGGTCCGCCAATATTTGCTAAATTTTTATAAAAAAGCACACTTAATTTTAAGCCAAATTGGACTTGGAACCGTGCACCAAAAATATCTTTTTAGCTAGGCCCACCGTCTTTAAAACATACTTTATGAGTTGTTATCTTCAAGTAGTGGGCTTCACTTGGTGTGGTCCGATACTATTGTTAATTAAATTTCACATAAAGAGAACTATAGTGTTCAAGTGAATGCGAACTTTGACACTTCAATCTTTAAAATGTTACTATCTTGAAACAATAGAAATATTTATAACAAAGGTGTTTGGTTTGAATGCATGTGATAATGACTCTAGATTAAGAAAGTATATATAATTTTGATATGTTTATTTTTACAGAAAATTACCTACATGAATGATTGAATCTATTGAGGCTCAACTCAAAATCTTTAAATGACGAGAGATACTTGATACTGATAAAACTACCTTCTATCTATAAGAAATTAATCTAACTCGTGTATCAAATCTTGGCTGACTAATCAACGGGGTTTGAATCCATCATCACACATATTTAAACCAGGAAAATCTGCCTTTTCCAGAAAGTTGGCGTTGTCACTCGAGAGTTGTTTGCACCACTCGAGGCTTTTACCCCCTGAGAGGTTCATATATCTTTTCTTCTATTCACATGGTTTTCGACTCGACATTTCGAGTCAACTAGTAGCTAGACGAGTAGACGACTACCTTTTTAGATAGGCCAGAGTCGACGCAAATGAACCTCCATGACTGAGGTACATATATCTTTTTACTTACATACAAACGGTTAAGGTGGTTATTTAGTTGCTTTTTCATTTTCATGAGAGATGAGTCATGACTCATGATGGAGCCAACGTGTACCTTCAATAAAATTAGGCTTTGACAATTTGACATGACATTGTGATAAACTGTTTAACCAATTTTTAAGTATAATCTTAAGGCTAGATGCAGTAATCCAAATGGATCGATTCATTTGATGGTCACACTCGATCGCCGCTTCTGTGGCAAGAATTAAAGATCGATTGATCGACTTGTTTTTTTGGCTTAAAGGTCGAGCAGACGACCTTTGTCGTGTGTTTCTTTTGTGTGTTTAATTAAATGTAAAAGGTATTTTTGTGGCGTATGTTTTTTGTAGTGTAGGTCATCTTACTGGGACACCCAATCGCCTGAAGGTCGCTGGAGAGAGAAAACTGAAGTGACAGAGAAATTGGGAGGGATTTACCTTTATTACTGCATCCAGCCAGGGGCGGAGCCATGTTGAGAGGAGTGGGGGGAATGCCCCCAACCATGTTCTAGCTGAAAGACAAAATCAGTAGGAAAAAATCTTAATTTGGTACAAGAAATTTGCAGTGCCCTCGGCACAAAAATCATCGTGCCCTCATCGTCGAGATGAGACCAACAATCTTAAGGCTAAAAAGATATCTTTTGCTACGCATCTCTGATCTTGTCGATGTAAAAAATAAAGTTTTGCCATTCCTTTTTGAAGAAGGGTTATGGCCTTGTGGGGAAGACAAAGTATGCTACAGTGCTACTTTTTGGGAAGAGGGGTAGTGGCCAGTGAGGACTCGGGAACACAAAGATTAAAACAAAATAATGCAAGTATTTATGCTTTTTTTATAACTGCCATTATTTTGATACTTTAATATACACACACAATTTACCCCTTCATTTTTCATCATGCTTTTTTCATCTTTGTTATGTGTTTGAATATTACCTTAAAAGCATTTGTAACGTACTCTTAAACATCTTTAACCAAAAAAAAAAATGTACCTTTGAATATAAAATACGACCCAAGTCGACCATTCGAGATATCTATACCACCTTTAATTGGTTTGTGTGGACATCCCGATTCTAGCCAATGTTAGTTATATTGAAGTAAAGTTTTACACATTTGACCAGACCCGATTTTATTATCCTTTAAGTCACACTAGAAATAAATGTTCAAAAAGCTTTGTATTTCATTATTTGAGTCTAACATAAAAGTCTTTTAACAATTCAAACATTAGCATATCATTATTTGAAGAAAAATAAAGTCCCGTCATTTTTTAAGTTCGAATCTTCCATTACAAACTCATATTTCATAGTTTATTTTCTTAATATAAGAAGTTTTTCTCATTGCTAACTTCTGTATTTTAGTTATTTTCTACTCTTATTATATTTAGTTGTCGATTTTTTTTTTTTTTTTCATACTTAGCTTTTGTGAAGAAAAAAGTTTAACAAAAAAATATTTGCCCCCAATGTTCGGTTTTCCTGGCTCCGCCACTGCATCCAGCCTAAACATAAATATATGTCTAACTTAACTTTAATTTTATAAAAGCGAAATTATTAGTCTTATATGCTTTTCAAAATTTAAATAAATTATAAGCCCGTAAAATAAAATAATACGAACATCTCTTAAAAAATGACACCAAGAAGAGCACGTATTAGATCTTATCTCAAACTGAGAATTAAATTCAGTTGGTGAGGTTCCTTTATGTTAAACACCAAAAATAATGAATAGTTAAGCTAATTTATATTGGACCATCCAATGATTAATATATTCTCCATTTGTCAAATGATTCTTGATTTGGATTTCTATCTACTTAACATTTGCCATTTGGACAGGTTCAAAATTTATATGACTATATTCAATGTTTTTTAGAAGACCACAAATACATAACTTTATCATTTTATTTAGGGTTTTGGTTATAGAATAACAACGAAGTTTCTTTCTTATCTCGTTTTGATACGTGAATTCTGAAAACGTTATTTAATGTAACGAATTTTCATATAGTGTTCTAATCTGCACAATTTGTTAATGTGTCACGTTATAAATAGTGTCACGTGTAAAACTTTTAGGTATGACATGTCATCAAAATGTGCATATTGTAACACTTTATGAAAATTCATTAAATTTACACAACTTTTTCAGAATTCACATACCAAACTGATACATTAAAAATTAATTGCTATTTAACAACCAAAACCTTTTTATTACTCCCTCCGTCTCAAAATAAATGTCCAGATTGACTTTTCAGAGTCAAACTAGTTCAACTTTGACTCTAATTTTTTTATTTTTTTTTATATATATATATATATATATATATATATATATATATAAAATATAATATATATATATATATATATATATATAATACTTGATGAAAATTATACCATTGAAAAATACACTTAAAACCCAATTCATTCATATATCTTACATCAAATATTATATAATACTCACAAAAATAGTTAATGTCAAAGTTGAACTAGTTTAACTCTGGAAAGTAAAACTGGACACTTATTTTGTGACGGAGATAGTAATAAGGAAACACTAACTATAAAAATTTAGTAAATTTATGTGATGCATTTTGTACCACTAGAAAAACGTGTGGGGGCAGAAATAAACGATAAAAAGTAGGAATTCATTTACTTCTGTGTTTTTATACAAAAAGTACACTACAGTGCCTGTAACGGCACCCGCTAGATTAGATTATGGTATTTAAGAAAGCGTATGAAGACTTGTACAATATCACCATATATACCCATTTTGACCCGTTGCACTCGTCTAACTTACACTGATTTGCTACAATCGGCTCGACCAAAACCAACTCTTCGGTTCACAATATCAAATTCTACCCATTGATTTTGTTGATGAAAATTTCCTATAATGTTACTTGGAACTCCTAGTCTTTCTGAGCGACCGATACCCAAACAACTGATCCCACGGCCAACATCGTCTAGCATCCTCTCTTTTGCAATAACTACTTGCACACCCTTTCCAAATTCAAGTACCATGTCACCTATCAACCTTCCTATCTCCATCGAGTTCCCATTGAAGCACATAGCCAACGACCCACGATAAACGTATCCTTTTTTCACTCTAGACCCCGCGGTTTTTATAATTTCGTCATGTATCTTATTATACGCCTCGTCCACTAAATATGTGTACTCAGTGCCCGAGTCAATTATTGTTTGTCCAGACCCACCCGCGTCTGGTCTAAATACTGACCGCGATATGTTTAACTTTTTCCCACCAATACTAATCCCCTCCATGCCAACTGTATAACCAAATGGGTCAAAATTGGGCGAGCGCTGACTTTCGGGAAAAGTCAAAATGTCAACATATTTAAATGTTCTCGAGTTCGGATTTTGACCTAGGTAAAAAGCTCCAGTAGGTTTCACTTTCGCGTTATTTTGACGTGTAGGTGTACAATACGAAAACTTAGATATTTTAGCTTGTGAAGCAAAGGACAACCTACCTAAATTCATCCCTAGAATACCCTCAGCATCTTTAGACTCCGTTGCGCATCCAAGCGCAACGGGAGGGGTACTCTGGTACCGAGAAAAAGTAACTTTTTCTCGTACCAGATTCCCCTCGGCCAGAGTCCCATCCGCATAAAAATACGAATAGTGACAAAGACGATTTTGATCACAAGTTGTAGGCAACGTGAAATCGGGCACTCGTGGCTTACATATAGGATGATTACATGGTAATATAGAAAAAGAAGACGACAAAGTCGGATCAAACGAAGCCGTAGGGGTTTTATTATGACACTGAATCCATGACAACTGACTACCAGTATCCAAAACCATTTGTTGAGCTTGTGGTGGTGTCCCTATAGGTAAAGAAACAACCAAAGCCATAGAGTACTTGAAATTCAACCTTTGGTTATTAGAACCCGAAGATTGTAACAAGCTAGACCGAATTTTGGAAGCAGCAGATTGGTGAGACATAGGAAGGTAACTTAGGGTAAAAGCTAGAGAATTTTTATTTTTTTTCTGTATGTTCAAAGCTCTAGAGTTCAAGACAAACTCGGAAACGAGCACGAAGAACACGAAACATTTGAACCATGCAAATGCCATGGATTTGAAAAGTTGTGTAAGTTTGTGTGTGTTTTTTTTTAGGGTTTGTGTTTTATGGTGTTGATGTTTGAAAGAGTGAGTGAGGGGTGGTGTTTATATTTGGAAGTGAAGAGGGGACATGAGTAGGAAAAGAACAATATAAAGCCGAAAGAAGGAACCAAAACGCGTTTTTATTTATTTTTTATTTTTTTGATTTAGAGATAGTTGGGTACTTGGGTGGTTGGGTCTTGCTTCAATTTCAGTCATGCTATGTTTTTACTTTCATTTAATATTATTAAATCTAGTTAACAGAATTTTGTCGGTATACAAAAGTTGTTTTTGTTTTGTTTTATTATCAAATAGTAATAAGTGTGATGTTGTGTCGTAGAATATTAGTAGTAGAAACAAGATTTTAATTGTTTACGCGTCGATTATAACAATAGTTTATAACTATTCAATAGTATATGTTATAGACCTGGTTTCGAGTCCCATCTTTGGCATTTGCTTCAGATAGGTACCCGCTTTCGCAAAATCTATGGCACACTGAAGAGACTTTGTGGAATAAGAGATCAGGGGTCGAGTCTCGGCTCGTCTCATTCGAGGTGGTGCTCTTCTAGGCCAGGAGAGTTGCCAGAGCTATTTCGTGTGGGGTGGACAATGCCTGGTGCCAAAAGGCACCCGGGATTAGGGTGGTTCCTCCAATCGCCCAATCTAAGTCAAGTTTTATTTTGTATAAAGAAAATGGTTAAAATGAAATGATGTAAAACTATAAAGGTAAAAGTGAAGATTTGGCATTGTGAGCTAACAGTCTAACGTTCGATTTTATTGTAAAATAGTTTAACGTTCGATTTTATTGTAAAAGCAGCTAGGACTAAACAAGCTTTCGCCAACTTAAACACTATTTTCCGGCAATGTTCGAAAATCACTCATTTTTAATGAATATGATGTTTATTTATGTGTTATTGTGACAATACTTTATTTCTTTATTTATAACAACAGATTAAATCTAGCTAATACTAATTCAGAATGTGAATGAATCATTCAAAGTTTGTATGAACCAAAATATTGTCTACCTTAACTCATTGGTCTAAAGTACTGGCTAGAAAGCATACATTTGTACGTATAGAAATATACGTGTTTTATAAAAAGAAATTGATCTACGGCACAAAGCAAAAATAAAAACTTTATCTTTATAGATTCTTGAAATTTCTTAAATTAGAAGAAAAGGGATGAAAAAACAGCTGTGTTTCCTTTGTTAAGTTGTTGCTCAATCTCTACCTGCCACGCCTACAAACTTCTACAACGTATCATTGTCAAACTAGTATCTTATACAACAATCTATATTTTGAACAACTTTATGTCGTTAAAAAAATTATACTCAATAAAATTGAATGATGCTTAAATGTTCTAGAAAACATGTAATACAATATAAAAAATCCAAATATCACATAGGAAAAAGATGAAGGAAAAAAAAACTTGCATTTGGCGGATTTTCTGCATTATGTAAGGATAATGTTTCAACATTTGTTTATTGTTGAAGCAATTTCTTGTTATTACTTCGGACAAATAAAGAAGGCCTGCCGGTCGAACTCCACTAGGGTTCTTCCGATAAGCTTGAGTGCTGATTACCTAGAATGTCTGGGGTCTTCCGGATATCTGCACACAACAGCACACGTTAGGCTCGCCCCGGGTGTTATCCCAGGACCCACCTCCGGTGTGAGAGTAAGTATCTGATATTCCGAAAGGGCTATCAACTATAGTGAGGAGTTAATGCAGGTAAAAGTGTTAGTTGAGAGCAGTAAATGAGTCGAGTATTTATAGTACTCGACCTTGATACCTGAAATGGCGGCGCCGGATTTTCAGGAGACATGTCCCCGACATAATCCCGTAAATCCTGGGGAGGCGGCGGCGGTGTCTGCAGCTGCCATCTGTCAAAAGGTAAACGCCACCTGTCCCATTACTCACAGTGATTTTGGCCGGATGAGTCGTATGCCTTCCGGCATGTCCGGGCGGCTCGATGTCGTCCGAACGGCCGGTCGAGACAGGCCGTTCGGACACATACGTCAACATGTCCCCCCCAGTATTGCATTATCGGTTGAAGGCCGATGATGTAATACTTGTATAATATCTGTGCGCCTTTCGGTACCTGTAATGTTTAGGTAATACCCTTTCGGTATGTTTCTTTCGAACATATACACCAATGAGACTAAGATAATGCCTTATGGCTGCTTCATATTTTAACCTGTTCCATCCGATATATGCATGTAATATCGGAATTACATTGTTAGTAAAGTGTTGACGTGACACTCCAAAGATCACCTTATGGTCTGTCGGCCTAAATCTTTGGTATTACTGTTGCGTTTGCTTTTTAGTTTGGCCGATGGTGTAATGCCTTAAAGAGTTAGTTTTGACATGTTATGGCTTCGACGTGTGGGAGCTATTATCGCATCGTTCCTGATCCTCTATGTACATTATGTGTATGTCTTTATTTCTTTTGGTGAGTGATCATTGCGTGCACCCAATAGGTCAGGGTGCCTTTTTCAATTTATCCGGAGGGCCTTGCCCTTCTGTGCGTAGGCGCTGCGATTATGCCGATGGTATGACATTGCTGACAAACTATGGGTTCACGTTTGACCTTTTCCGAAGGATATGCCGTTAGATTCTAGCATGTCTTACATCATACCGATTCTACCAAGTATCGCCCTAGTGTTTTTATGAGTGTGCCTCTCTCTTTTATTATTATTTATAATTCTGTCACTTTACGGTTGTTCCATGTAGGTCATCATTAATGAACTGACACGCATGCGCGTGTTTAGTACGTGTGCAGATTTGCAGCCACGTCAGCGTCTCGCCAAATGTGACATTCCACATCCTGAGTTCTTCCTATAAATAGTGACACTGATGTGTGTTTTTTACTACCGTAATTCCATAATCTTAACTGAGACGCCTTCCGGTATTATTTTCCGAACGATTCTTGCAAATCTGTCCTACATTTTCGTACTAGTCTTTCGTCTTTCCAAGGTACGTTTCGAACCATCTCTGTCTTAACTTTATTTTGTTGTTTGGCTGTATCCCTCTTTCCCCCGGCAAAACCACATCGGTTTTGCCCACTTCTACTTATGAGAACTTTCCAGGGGTCCAATGATTCCTCCCCAAGTTTATCGCAGAGAAACGCCTTTCGATGGGGCTAAAGGGCTGTGCATGGGGTTATCATGGATTACGAAATACCGTAGAGAAGCATAACTAGTGCCGTTAGGAAGGCACCATATAACATTTTTCGAGGTTTATCCTCGTAGCTTGCATATAAACCCTGCAGTTCTTTTACCTCGAACGCCGATAGGACGGCTTAGGGAACGATAGACCTCGCGTCGTTTGAATTTCCCATGTCGTAGGGCTCTCGTCCGATTGGGGGTATCCCAACTAGTGGGCGGCTTCTAGGGGAATCGGGGGAAGGGTTATGCCCTTACAGCCTTTGTCTGTCTCCTTTTATTATTTTGGTTGTGTTTCGGCCCTCGCCTGTGCAACGTTTTGACCATTACCTGCATCCGTTTTTTGCAGTTATCATAATGTCTCAATACTTGAGGAAGCCCAAAGTTAAGAAGGATGTGCCGGTGGCCCAGGGGGATAAGCATCAAGAGAGTCAAACCCAGGGATCGCATGTTGCCGCTGCTCCTCAAACCGTTATCCCTGAGCAGACGGTAGAAATGACCGGAGTCGATAAGTCTGACCCCAAGGTTTCGGTCTCCCGAAAGAGAAAACCGGACCAGGATGTTGTCCGGCCCATCTCTCAGGCTCAAACACAGGGGACGAGAGTCCGTCTTCATCGTGATGCATCCGGAGGGGGTACTTTCCGAGAGCCCAATGAAAGCGAGAGTGCCTCGGGCGCAAGAAAACAGCCGGAGGGGTCCGATGCTTCGGCCGGAAGAAAACGGCCGGATACCCAAGGAGGTACCGGCGAGGGCTTTACGTCGGAGGCCACCGGTGCTGGTAAGTTTTTCTTTCTTTCCCTTTACGAAACGCTGATTTCCAAATTTTGCATTCGTTCCGCAATTGTTACTTGACTTGTAAAAAAAAAATTTTTTTCGAAAATGTAGGGGTTTCTTCTGCTACTGCTCCTAACCGTGGGAAGGGTAAAGTAGCCGGTGAAAGCGAGTCGGCCTCTTTGCATGTGCCGACGTGGAAGGTGAGCAAGGATGACCGGTTGGATAACTGGAAGGTCTGTCGGGAACTGTTGTTGCACTTACCGACTCCGAAAGAGGAGTCATTTTTGGAGAGTTTGGGGGATGCTGAGGCCGTTCAGAGAGCCTGGAGACTTTTGGGTATGGGGTCCGTTGCTCAGTCGGACTTGCTGCTTCGGTTCGAGAAACTCCTTCACGATCATAGCGAGCTTTACGAAATCCACCAGCATTGTGGAAACCTTGGAAAGAACGGGGGAGAGCTCAAAACACTGAAGATTGAGCATTCCACCTGCCTGGTGCGAGAGTCGGAGTTGATGGGGCAAGTGAAAGAATTGGAGAAGTTGGTGGAGGATGAGAGGTTGGCCGCAGCGGAACGAATCAGCGCCTTGGAAGCTGATTTGGAAAAAGCTAAAGTTAACCTGAGTGACGAAGTGAAGGACAACATGAGCCTTCGGGAAGAAAAGAGAGATCTGATTGCCCGGGTGGGCCGCACCGAAGCGGAAAGGTTCCGGGTTGTTAAAGAGGTCCTTCCGGAGGTTGTTCGTCGTCTGTTGGGCAGCTATGAGTACAAGAATCATCTAGCAGGGCCCTTCAGCTTGTCCTCGCAGTCTGGGTTTATGGAAGGTGTGGTTGAGGGCCGCGGGCCGGAAGAAGTGGCCGCTATTTTGGCCAAAACGGAAGACCTGGATGTGGATGCTGCGAAGAAACTCGACCCGGCATTTGACGGGTTGTTTACTGCCGAGTATCCTTATATCAAGAAGATCAGCGGTTCCTATCTTAAGTCCCTTGATGAAATCCTGAAAATCTTCCCTGATCCCGACCCGGCTGCTTCTCCCCGCGCTCCGACTGTTAATGCCGCCGAGGGATCAACTTCCGGGACCACTAACGTCGAGGGTCCGACTGTTGGAAAGGACGGGTCGGCCCCCTAAGCTTCCGAATGATTCGGTTTACCTTGTGTTGTAAGGCCTTTGAGCCAAGAACAATTTTTCTCTTTCTTTTTTATATACATACATCCGGATGACTGTAATAATCTTGTGACAAATAATTTGTGTGTCTTATTCCTTTGTATATATTTATGATTGTTCTGTGTTTCGCGTGCTCCATGTTTCATGTTTCGTGCTATTGTTCTTGCTTGCTTCCGGAGTGATCTAGATTTAGCGGAATTGACCTTTCGGTTGATATGATGGGATGTTCTACTGGACCCTTGAACGATCCTGCCGGATTCTATTAACTTGTGATTTATTAATGCTTGCCTTATCCTTCTTCCTCCTTTTTCCCTTCCTAAAAAATATATATTCTTCTCTCTTTTTTTTTTTTTTGCGTGGACTGCATGTGTGGATTGTGATGGGACAATTTGGGTCCTCGAAATGGATGTTGTCGAATAGTTGTTCTTCGGTATTCGTTGGTGTTATGAATCGCATCGTTTGTCCGTTGTTATCTCTGTCATTCGTATGGCACCGAAAGTACACTTGTATATTCTTTTGATTACGGACGTGTGACATTCGCTTGTTATTATTTTATTGTTTGTATAGTTCCGATAGTGCAAGTTTATACATTTTGTGTGGTTGTATGGTGACCTTGTGAATATTGACCACGAAAGTCTCCGGAGGGGGCCAGCCTCCCGGAGGGATCGTTTTTTACTTATGTTCAAAATGTTACAAATGACTCAGCCTTTCCGCTAGGATTATGGCAACCCCTTCCTTTTTTAGGTATCAACCATCTTTGGACATTGACCACAAACTCCCCGGAGGGCGCGAACCTCGGGGGGGGGGGGGGCACTTTCTAATTATGTCCAGAAAACAATGAACACTGACCACTGATCTCCGGAGGGCACGAACCTCTCGGAGGGATCACTTTCTACTTATGTTCGAGATTTTACAGGTGGTTCAGCCTTTCCGCCAGGATTATGGCAACCCCTTTCTTTTTTGGGTATCAACCATCTTTGGACATTGACCACAAACTCCCCGGAGGGCGTGAACCTCTCGGGGGGGCCATTTTCTAATTATGTCCAGAAAAAAATGAACACTGACTACGCCCGGATGTCGCGAGTCACCCGAACGAGTCACTTTAAACTTGTGTTCCAAGCACCCAGCTCGAACACTGACTATGCCCGGATGTCGCGAGTCATCCGAACGAGTCACTTTAAACTTATGTTCGAGCTATTTCGTAATTGTTACACATGTGGGACCTCACATAAATATTCAGGTGATGTTCCGCAGGGACATTGACTCCCTCCCATGGTGGGGTAACTGCATTTGTCATTGAAAATAGTCAATATCAAGCCTTTTTGGGATATCATAAACATTTCAAAGATATATCACGAGAAAATTGCCCCCCTCATCGGTAGGGTAGCTACGTTTCATTAAATGATTAACATCAAACCCTTTCGGGTGTTACACAGAATATGTTAAGCCCCATTTACATGGACGCTTTTACAATCAATTGCCCGCTGTGCTTGCGGCGTTCTCCTGACTATCCCTGTTCGACTTGTGTTATCTCATTCGGCAGGCTTCCGATGCCTCTGTCGGGCCGCGTTCCCACAGACCTTGCTTTCCCGATTTGTAAAACTACCTGTCTTAAGTTACGAAGGTATTTGCATTCCTCCCGTTAGTTCGTACATTGTTACAGTAATAGAATAAAATAGCAAGACATTCTAGTGGTTATATCGTATTGACGATTACCTGAGCCATTGCTTGTTTCTTGGTCGGTATGTTGGGGCTTCCTTGGCCATCATGCCCATTCATCTTTCTCCCCTCCTTTCTTTCGATCCTAGGTCCCTTCTTTTGTTCATACGGCCAGTCCTGTTTTACTCCTCCCAACGGATGATTTCTTTTCTTGGCTTCTTTTGTTTCTGCGATGGGCTCCTCCCTTGCATCGTGGTGCCTTCGCGTCTTTGGTTGAGTGACCAATGTCGCTATGCCCCCTGGTGTTGGAAACTTAATCGCCGAATGGATGGTTGATGGCACGGCCCGTAACTTCCTCAATCCGACGCGTCCCAGTATGGCATTGTAGGGGGAAGGTGAGTCAACCACGGCGAACTTCAAACTGATTTTCCGAGACAGATCCTGACTTCCGAAGCGGATCTCCAAGTCAATCACCCCTCTCGGCCTAATGGGTTTTCCAGTGAATCCTGTCAAAATTGTGTCAACCTTCCTCAACCGTGCTTTAACTGCACGACCCAAGCGCTCAAATTGATGCCCGTACATTACTTCCATTGATGCACCCGGGTCAACATAAACCTCACGGATTTCTCTTCCTTCAGTTTCCACCTTGATTATCAGCGGTTCGTCCGACATCTTCTCCAGAGGAATAGACGGAAAGCTTATTGGAGCGTCCATCCACTCTTCCTTTCCCACTTCTTCCGATTTCCGGGAGGTTATAAGGCTCCGGACCATGTTGATTACTTTCCCTTTATTCCCTTGGTAGTTACCCCCTTGATTAGTTTTCTTTCCTCTCCTGAGGTCTTTTACCAAATGATCCAGCTTCCCTGTACTCAACGCGGTTTTTAACTCCTCCCTGAGTACCCAGCAATCATCAGTGAAATGCCCTTTCTCCCCATGATAGTCACAGTATCTGTCCTCACAATCCTTCTGTGGCTTTCCCTTGGTTGGAGGAGGCTGCGGCAACCTTAGCTGATGTTCCGTCGCCAATATTTCCTTGGGTGTCTTCGTAAGGACGTCCAAATCTATCGGTCTTGTCTCGTTTCGACGGATGTCATTTCGGCGGGGGTCGGATCTCCCAGCGTTGCCGTACCTTGGGGCGACATAAGGTGCGTAATAATCGTTCCTTCGCCCTTTGAACCCGACCCTAGGGTTATTCCGGCGATAATCTCCAACAGGAGGCTTTGGCTGATAGTCGTTCCTGTTGTGGTATGGGTTAGGCCGAGACTCCGTTCTCTCTCCCTTTGGCAGCTCTGTTGCTCGGAATGCCTCCTCAGAACGAACAAAATCATCAATCCGTTCCAACATTTCGTCAACGGTTTTAGGGATCTTATCCGAGAACTTCTTGGCTAACTCCGGGCAATGGTGACCATTCAGAAATGACCCGATTTGCATGATCTCCGGGGCGTCCGGGAAATGGTTGGCCTCACATATCCATCTCTCTTTGAAATCCGGAAGGCTTTCGTTCGCCTTTCGGTGAATCTTGTTAATCTCTGTGAGGTCCTTGGTGCTTATTCTTAACATGCTAAACCTGTTCAAAAATCTTTTCTGGAGCTCGTCCCAACTATCGATGCTTCCTGTAGGGAGCTTATCAAACCATCCTCTGGCCTTCCCGTCCAAGGTTTGTTGGAACATTCGACACCACACGGGCATGGGCCATTCTTCATGGTTTCCTGCTCCGGTGAAACGATTGATGTGGTCATCCGGATCAGTGGTCCCTTGGTATAGTTTTAAGTTCGTGGGGATCTTGTGTTTGGGGGATGAGAATTCTATGATTCTTTTTGTGAATGGGCATTTGATCATTTCTTTGAATGGTTTGCTCAAATCGTCGTCTGTCCCTTTCCCTTTTTCGTGACCGTCACCTGCTTTTTTCCCTTTCCCGTAACCGTCATCTACCTTCTTTCCCTTTCCGTAGGGCGACACTTCCACCTCCTCTTCCTCCGAACTTTCATATCCGTCACCGAGCCTCAGCATTCTGGGGCTTACCAGGCTACGATTGCCCGGCTGTTTGAACAATTCTTTCAAGGCCGAAAGATGACCCTCGATCAGGGCTTGAGCGTCCGGAGGGTGTTGGTCTCCTCCAGATCCTCCGGCCTCTCCCGTGTTTCGGACAGGGGTGAAGACGGGTGTTGTTCCCGTTGCCCCGAACGCCTCGAATGTTGGTGGAGAACCTGTCATCCCTAACTTCAGGTAGATCGAGTGAAAGGTCCCACGGATGGCGCCAATTTGTTGAAGCAATTTCTTGTTATTACTTCGGACAAATAAAGAAGGCCTGCCGGTCGAACTCCACTAGGGTTCTTCCGATAAGCTTGAGTGCTGATTACCTAGAATGTCTGGGGTCTTCCGGATATCTGCACACAACAGCACACGTTAGGCTCGCCCCGGGTGTTATCCCAGGACCCACCTCCGGTGTGAGAGTAAGTATCTGATATTCCGAAAGGGCTATCAACTATAGTGAGGAGTTAATGCAGGTAAAAGTGTTAGTTGAGAGCAGTAAATGAGTCGAGTATTTATAGTACTCGACCTTGATACCTGAAATGGCGGCGCCGGATTTTCAGGAGACATGTCCCCGACATAATCCCGTAAATCCTGGGGAGGCGGCGGCGGTGTCTGCAGCTGCCATCTGTCAAAAGGTAAACGCCACCTGTCCCATTACTCACAGTGATTTTGGCCGGATGAGTCGTATGCCTTCCGGCATGTCCGGGCGGCTCGATGTCGTCCGAACGGCCGGTCGAGACAGGCCGTTCGGACACATACGTCAACATTTGTTTATCAAGCAATAAAGTTCAATCAGCACCACTGATATGTCCATAAGAAAAACATGTTACGTAGTACTATACTTTTGGTTCATCATTTTTAATTTTTTATCGGGTTGTGGCTTTGTATTAAACAGCATGGCGAACGAGAGACCACCGACACATAATATATGTTGCATGACGCTTCTTATGCTTGTACATATATAGGTACGTGTGTGCAAATCACCTCCTATTAATTGTTAACGAGTGTTTGAATATTTCGTTGGAGATAAGCATAAAGAAAGAAAAATAATTACAACATGAAGCCACAAGGAAAGAGATACTCGTACTAATGATGATAAAAGGGGTGGCTCATAATCTTCCTAACGTCTCAATTGGTGATGACAAGTCGCCAGCTTTGAGGCTTACATGCATCATGAAAAGGGACATTCTTATGTGGGAACAATCTTTTATTTAAATAAACAAGAAACCATGGTCCATGGAGTATATAGTTTAGAATTTTAGTTACTATTAACTATTCTACTAGTGACAGCCTTCAAAAAAGTATTTAACTCATGACAACATATAATTATGGTCAAAGTATATCTTAGATTAATAAGCTAGATAATTCGGAAGCTTAATTACAATCATTATATCACTCCAAAAAATGGGTGGTGGATAACGTGAATTGTCCCTAAAATGTTTGTTTGTGTGTTTTCGTCCCAACATAGAATTACTTTTTGTCTCTTGCTTAATTTGTCTTTGTTAACTTTGCTTAATTGATCATCAGACATACATTTAATCTATACTTCGTAAAAGAAAAATATAAAAAGAAAACTAAGGATCACTAGCTTGTATGTCTTCTTTCTATCACATCTTAAGTTACTAGTTACTTCTGCAACACACGAGTATTCCCTTTATCAACATTCCCTCCACGAATAGTTTTTTTCTCCTGAAGCAAACCAAAAGCAAATTTGTAATAAATTAAAATACTTGACATAAATTTTGTGAAATTTATGTGCCTTAACATTTTGACATTTTCAAGCACCGCTACTAGCTAGTAACATTTTAGAACTTGTTATGGAATATGGATTGCCCTGATTTGAAAGGAACGTAAACCAGTACGTACGTGATGTATATATATCGTTGTCGATCATTCAATAACATCAAGGGCCGGCCATGGTTACCACATTATTATGCACGCCTTCTCTTTTTTTTTTTTTTTCCTTTTTTTTTTTTTTTTTTTTTTTTTTCCTTTTTTTTTTTTTTTTTTTTTTTTTTTTTTTATTTTTATTTATCAGTAAAGTTCATAACCAAGTATAACCTACGACTAAATGTTACTTTTATTTTTATTTTTTTATTTTTATTTTTTTCCTAACCATAGAGTTTTTTATGAGTATCTTTTGGTGCGAATCAAGTATAACCTACGACTAAATGTTGAAACTGAAGTTGTTAAAAGGATTGTAGTTGTTGTTAGCCTTTGAAACTGATTAGGAATCCAACTTATATTTAATACGGAGTAGTTATCATATTAAAAAACCTTAAAGAAATTAGTTTCTTGTTTATGATATGGGACAACACTTCACGAGGAATAATTTGTAGCCGTAGGTGACAAATTCAAATGCTTGTGGGTCCGATTGTTGCAATCAGATTTAAAGTACAGGTTTTGTTGATCGTTTGATACACATGATGCGGCACCAAAATACAAATCTTACCACGAATTCAATGTACCACAATAAATACATAAATAATAATACTAGTAATAATAATAAAAACAATTGTTTCATAGACCACATAATATATTTGGTTCATTAAGGTTTTGTCTTTTCAACACACTCATTGAAACTATGGACAATCCTTTCTTTGTCTAAGCTTATGTTTTAGGCCTTTACCGCTCTACGCATTGGCTAGGACTTGCCCTCGCCAATACCTATTGGATAAGAACGCATTGGCTAGGACTTGCCCTCGCCAATACATATTGGCTAAGACTTATCCTAGCCGTTAACCCCAAAAAGTCCTCTCCATGGGCTAAAATGTTGTAGTGGTAAGCTTATATTTAGTGTTTACTCGAGGTTAATATTGGTTATGCGTTCGTAAATCAATAAGTTATACAGCTAGAAATTACGTGAGCCTATCGGGGCACACACGTATATATTTAGATAGCGTTTATTAAAGATAATTAATATGTTTAATGTATACTATTAATTATAATTAATATAATCCACGAAATATACATAACGGTCGTTAGTCCGTTAGTGTAACGGTTAACGGTCGTTAAGTCCAAAGTTAGCTTGTATTGTACATAGTTATTTCACAAGGACCAAAAAGCAATATGGAGGCCCATGAAACTCATGGGGTGGCCGGCCATATGGGCTAGGGCAAGAGAGGGGTGACTTTTTCCCTAAGCTACCCTATTAGTATAAAAGGAATCTAGGTCTTCATTTATTCACACCTCAAATCAAAGCATTCTTTGATCTTCTCTCTTGCCCTCTAAAAAACATCCAGCACCCCTTGTAAGGGAGTTGGCCTTTGTTTCTTCTCTACGACTAGCATTCGTGTTTAGTTCGTAAGCTCGTGGGTTAAGCACTAGCATCCTAACGCTCTCGTTAGACGTGTAGTGTGAGTTTTCGATAGAGATCAACTCACTATAGTTGATTAGGGTTTCGTGGTGATACGAGATCCATTGAAGTGTTTGTGATCAAGATCAAGACTTGGTGGTTATCTATTTTTAATAGATTCGAGGTTAGTATTTATTATGTGTTTTAATTATGTGTTTTAATTCATAACATTAAATATAGATCCATCCACTGCGTACTCGTGGTATTGATGGTTTAATCAATATGAAATCCCTACAGTGGCATCACGAGCCATCTCGTTTGGTGTTATGGGTTACACATAGAGTCGCTTGCTACGCTAATTAAACACATATATTAATTGTTATGAAAATAACATGCATTATTGTCATTTAATTAAATCTTGATATTGTTTAATTATTAATGGTTAATAAGATTTAAAAGGGGTTAGGAAAATTAAAAAGATTAATGTAACATGTACTTCTTCTTTCTCTTTTCCAATCTTAAGGCTTACGCGGTCATTATTATGACGTATGTGGTCCACTTGGTACCTAGCTCGAAAATCTTGTGGGAGCCTTAGATTCTTCAATTGGGGAAGACTCATTCTTGAGTTTTGGAGTATTACTTGTTTTACTGCTTTCCATTAGAGTCTGTCTTCTCTTCTACCCCTTATTCTGTCTGTTTTAATTGCTTATATGTTTTATTCCTTGTGACTTGCTTTACATATATGCTATTGATTTTGGAAATAAAAACAGACTAATTACTTATATCGAAACTTGCTTTTAATTAAATCTTGGGTTCCATCAAGCTATTGAGGGTGTGGATCATTACTCGCAGCTACCAAGATATAGCTTGCTGGATATCGTGAGATTTAATTATTGTCTATTAATATACACACTTAATTCCTTGTGACCAGTTATGTGTTATGTGTGAAACTTTTTTTTTACACTTAAACGAACTATAAACTATTGAAATATGATTTAATTAAATCGCGGGTTCCATCAAGCTATTGAGGGTGTGGATCATTACTCGAAGCTACCAGGATATAGCTTGCTGGATATCGTGTGATTTAATAAACTTTAACTATAAGATACCTAAAGTTTTGTGCTTTTATTAATGATCTTTGATCAAATCAAGTTCTAGGGTTTTGTGTGGTCTTTTCCCGCCCCACTACATGCTTCGGCATATGAGGGAATTATTGGAAGAACTTGGGTCTTTTGACTCATGCAGAGTACAATATAGGGTTTTTGACCATTCTTTGCCCGTGATAATAGTACACCTAATAAGTTGAAAAAATTGTTTTTTGCAAACTTGTGTTACAAAGATGTATGCATGCCTCTTTGTACACAATTTTTGATACATGCTTTTGTCAAAAATTATGTGATACCCTATTTGAAATTTAAGTTTATGCCATCCAAGTTTGAGGACACTTGCACTTGCCTTTTGCTCTTCATGGGACGTGAGTGAATTGCAACCCAAGGTGTTTATTCTCTAGCGTTAGACCTAGAGTTATTTACACATGTTCTCTAATTGGATGACTTAATTGAGTCAAGCGGTGAGATCCTTGAGCCCGAGGCATAGGATGAGACAAAACACGCATGACACTAGTAGCTTGTACTCTAGTGCCATAAGTCTCATAAATCTAAGAGTTGCACTTGTAATGCAATTGTCGCACGCCGCCTACCTCTTGTACCCACAAGACTTACCAGAGTAGTAAGCACTACCGTGATGAGTGGTAGTTCAAGATGGTCTTAGTCTTTTAGTAAATTAATTGTTTTATTTAATAAAACATGGGTAGTTAATTTGTAAAAGAATTAATTATCGAAAATACTAAAATTTTGAACTTTGTTTTACTGTAGATGGCAGCTAATCAATCCGTCAACAATTCGATCTTCAGGTCTTTCCTCGAATAGGAAAAACTTACTGGATCCAACTTCCTCGACTGGTATCAGAATTTGAGGATCGTCCTCATAACCGAGGATAAGTTAACCTGTGTGGAGCATCCCATACCTGCTACTCCTGTTCCTCAAACTCCCGATCAACAGGTTCCTGCTGATGTCCTTGCTGCTCACGCCCAATGGGTTAAAGCATCCAAGGACATAGGCTGTCTTATGCACATAAGCATGACTCCAGAACTTCAAAAGAATCTGGAGCACTTTGATGCATATAACATGCTTAAGGAATTGAAGACCATGTTTGCTCAGCAAGCAGAACAGGAACTCCTTGAGACTGTGCAGGCCTTTCATGCATGTAAGCATGAGGAGGGTCAATCTGTTAGCACCTATGTTCTGAAAATGAAGGGCTATCTAGATAGACTGGAACGCCTTGGTCACCCCATGTCATCTGGCCTTGCAGTGAGCTTGATTCTTACCTCTCTGAACAAGGACTTTGCTGGATTCAGAAAAAATTATAATATGCAATGCATGGGGAAGACAGTGAATGAAGTGCATGCAACGCTTAAGCTGCACGAACAAGGGCTTTCTAAGAAAGATGCTACCCCTGCTTTACTTGCTATAAGAGCAGGAAGGATCCAGAAGAATAATAAAAACAAGAAGCCGCTGAATGGTGCTCAGGGTAAGAATCATGGTAAAGGCAAGGCTAAGCTTGCTTATGCCCCCAAGGCCAAGATTCCCCTCCACCTAAAAAGGAGCATCCTGCTAAGGACACTGAGTGTCATCATTGTCATCAGACTGGACACTGGAGGAGGAACTGTCCTGCCTATTTAGCCGAGTTGATGCAGAAGAAGTGCAATGTGGCTAGCAATGCTAGCACACCAGGTATCTTTGTCATAGAACTTTATACTTTTCCTCATAAATCTTGGGTATATGACACTGGTTGTGGTACTCACATCTGTAATACTACTCAGGGTCTCAGGGGAAGTAAGAGACTGAAGCCAGGAGCTTTAAGCCTGTACGTGGGAAATGGAAATCGTGCAGCCGTTGTTTTATGAAACCACACTCAGGTATTTCTGGGAGCAATGCGGTGTTGCTAGACACTTAGCATTGTTAGTATACATTATTGATTGTTACGATCGCAAGTGGGAGCTATTAGTTATGTGTTCGTAAATCAATAAGTTATATGGCTAGAAATTACGTGAGCCTATCGGGGCACACACGTATACATTTAGAGAGCGTTTATTAAATATAATTAATATGTTTAATGTATACTATTAATTATAATTAATATAATCCACGAAATATACATAACGGTCGTTAGTCCGTTAGTGTAACGGTTAACGGTCGTTAAGTCCAAAGTTAGCTTGTATTGTACATAGTTATTTCACAAGGACCAAAAAGCAATATGGAGGCCCATGGAACTCATGGGGTGGCCGGCCATATGGGCTAGGGTAAGAGAGGGGTGGCTTTTTCCCTAAGCTACCCTATTAGTATAAAAGGAGGCCTCTAGGTCTTCATTTATTCACACCTCAAATCAAAGCATTCTTTGATCTTCTCTCTTGCCATCTAAAAAACGTCCAGCACCCATTGTAAGGGAGTTGGCCTTTGTTTCTTCTCTACGACTAGCATTCGTGTTTAGGAGTAAGATAATCGAGTTTTTTCTTGAGTTTTTTTCCAAATTGGTGTAATGGAAAAACTTATTTACCAAATTGGTATGGTTTCAAAAATATTTACCATTTTAGTACAAAACCTAATTAAACATTATATTTATTATATATAAAAATAAAAAAAATCCCTAAACACCGATTATCAGACTAAAGACCATCTACCATCAACCCTCTCTGCAATGCCCCTCTCTGCCATCGCCTTCATCTGACGATCAATCTGTTTTTGCGGTTCCAGGTTAGTTTTAAACTTTTTTTGGTTTTTGCTGCTCGCCTCTCCTTGCTGTGATTTTTTGGTTTTTCGTCTATAATCGCCCCCTTTTGTTTTTATTTTCTGTTAGCACAATGAACATGAACCAATTGAATGCGGTCTCTCACATGACTCAAAATGAAAATTTCGATATAATATCTCGGACTGCCGTTTTGAATAATTCTGATGATAATAATGTTTTAGAAGATGAAATTAATATGGATGATGTTTTTGAGGAAGATGGATTTGAAGATGAAAGTGAAACACAAATAGAAAAAGATAAAATATTAGATTGTAACATTGAAACACCTTCAACTTACACCAATTTAGATGAAAAAAATTTGCTTGCTGATAACAACTGGTTGAAATCATATTCTGAAAGTAAGAATGATTTTGCTCTTGAGTTGGGAAAAGATTCTTTTAATAACAAGGAAGAATTTATTAGAGCTATTAAGCTCTATTTTATCAAGACTCATTAACATTTTGAGGTTGTTGAGTCACGACCAACCATTTGGTCTGTAAGATGTAAGCTACATGAGCAAGGTTGCAAATGGACACTTCGTGGAAGTAAACGTGAACGTAGTGGATTATTTGAAATCTCAAAGTATACTGGTCCACATACTTGTTTACATTATAAGATTAGCCAAGACCATCCAAACCTAGACTCAAGCTTGATCGCTCAAGAGATTCAACACCTTATTAAAGCAGAACCTTCTACTAGTATTACTGCTCTAAGAGCCGAAATAATTGACAAGCTAGGGTATACTCCTACATACAAGAAGATGTGGGTAGGAAAACAGAAGGCAATTGAACACGTATTTGGGGATTGGGATGAGTCATATACTATTTTACCTAAGTTTTTGATGGCGTTACAAACATTCAATCCTGGTACCATTGTTGAATGGTGTGTGTTGAGAGAGACTGGTCGAGATCAAGTGGAATTTAGACGTGTTTTCTGGGCATTTGATCCTTCTATCAAAGGCTTTAAGCATTGTCGTCCGGTGATTAGCATTGATGGCACACATTTGTATGGAAAGTATAAAGGTAAAATGATGATTGCAATGGGAGTTGATGGCAACAATCAAATTTTACCACTTGCTTTTGCTATCGTTGAGAATGAATCTTTCGCTAGCTGGAGTTGGTTTCTTTCACATATCAAGAGACATGTGGTGAAAATGTTGATGGGATCTGCCTGATATCCGATCGTCACCCTGGAATCTTGAAGGCTGTTAATGAGCAAGGATCTCCTTGGTTAGAGCCTCGTGGTTATCACAGGTAATGTTTATTAGGTTATCGTCTATAGATATTATGGTCTAATATTAATCTTTTTTTAATAGTATATATATATTTTTTATTGTACACAGGTATTGCTTAAGGCATTTCATCAACAACTTTAATGATAAGTTTCGCAACTCACAACTAAAGACTTTAGCTTACCGGGCTGGTAGTCAGAATCAAATTCGTAAGTTCAATTCTATTATGGAAGAAATTGGAACAATAAACCCACAAGCACGTCAATGGCTTGAGGGACATCCACGTGATAAATGGACACTTGCATATGATGGAGGGAAACGAAATTGGTTGCTCACTACAAATTTGTCAGAGATTTTCAATAGCGTACTTAAAGGTGCTCGTTTCTTACCAATCACAACGTGTGTTCAGCTTACATTTTATAGATTGGTTCATTATTTTGATGTGAGACGTCCTTTGGGGTCTAGTGCTCAAGCCAATGGAGATATATATACTCCTCATGTTACAGCAAGACAAGCAGCTTTAATGTCAAAGGCTGCACATTCTTTGAGATCATTCGACCGACAAAAAGGAGTATTTGAGGTGATAACTCAAAGGGGAAAAAATGTCCAGGTAGTTAATCTAGAATTAAGAACCTGCACATGTGGCAAATGGGATATATATAAGTATCCGTGTTCTCATGTTTTAAGTGCATTTGCTAAACTTTCGTTGAACCCGTGGCAATATGTTCATGAGTGTTACTCAATTATAAATTATTGTTCAACTTGGTCATCTGAGTTTTCTCCAATTCCTCATGAAGCATATTGGCCACAAGCACCAAATATAACATTACTTCCCAATTCCGAACTAAAACGAGATAAAAGGGGTCGCCCTCGATCAACAAGGTTACGAAATGGAATGGACATCAAAGAAGGAAAAAAGTCGACCAATTGTGGAATCTGTGGAGAACGTGGTCACAATCGAGCAACATGTAAATCTAAGCCTAAAAAGGTGAATGCTTAGCGGGTTGAGGTGTTTTGACATTTTATTTGATGTTTATTTGTCTTTGATATTTTTTGCATTATGTTTTAGTCTTTTTGATGTAATTCTGTTGGATTGGTTAGCATATTTTATGCTGTTGTTGCAAGACTAATGTTATGGTCATTGGCTATGGTCACTTTTATGGTCAATTTTATGCAAGATCAATTTTATGCTTGTTGCTGCAAGATCATGTTTTAGTAGTAGTTTTGTTTGGTGGAGTACTGAAGTCTGATGTACTAAATTTGTTGGTAAGGAAAATTTTTGTTGCAGATGAGAATGTTTTTATATATAATAATTATGATGTTTAATTAGGTTTTATACTAAAATGGTAAATATTTTTGAAACCATACCAATTTGGTAAATAAGTTTTTCCATTACACCAATTTGGAAAAAAAATCTAAGATACTCCGACTAGCATTCGTGTTTAGTTCGTAAGCTCGTGGGTTAAGCACTAGCATCCTAACGCTCTCGTTAGACGTGTAGTGTGAGTTTTCGATAGAGATCAACTCACTATGATTAGGGTTTCGTGGTGATACGAGATCCATTGAAGTATTCGTGATCAAGATCAAGACTTGGTGGTTATCTATTTTTCAATAGATTCGAGGTTAGTATTTATTATGTGTTTTAATTCATAACATTAAATATTGATCCATCCGCTGCGTACTCGTGGTATTGATGGTTTAATCAATATGAAATCCCTACAGTTAATTGACAAAAAAAGTTGTATTTGAATGGTTTTAAATTTTATAGACCATGCTTATAAAGATACGATATACTAATAATTTTGACTTGCTGATCAGCTTAAATTCCCCTTATCATTATCATTTGTTGAATCTGTATTTTGAGTAAATAATATATTCTTCGTTACTGCAACTATACGAAATTACTCTATGTAGTATTTTTGAGTATTCTCTTGTTAGAAAACATGATTTATATATCAGTGTTTAATGAAAGATCGTAATTCTTACATAAAGGTACAAATCCTATTATACAATACATTACCAGTTAACTCGGGTCGAAATAGAATTACGCACGAGGAAAAGAAACAATGTTGACATGAATTTAGTGATGTCTATTTTTTTCTTATAAGGAAAAATCCAAAATCGATTACTATTGTTATTGATTATTTTTAGCCTTAGGGTCGATTTGATCCATAAAACCTTTGCAATGAATAGTGGTTTTACTATTTCATGGGGTCGTCGATTGGAATTTAGTTATGATTAGGAATATACATTTAATTTCATTTGTCCATTTTCTGATATACAGTTTCATATCAACACGCGTACTTGCATTACTAGAAAATAATGATATTGAAAGTGATAGTTTGATTGATTCTTGTAAAAATATCCAACTCTCTATCAAGTAGGAGAATGGCATGGTCAAGTAGGTCGCAAGCTGGCCATACATATGATGACCCTAGGGGTGTTTGTTTTAGCTTATTTATTGAGCTTATAAGATCGGATGGCAAGGATACATGTTTTTCATCATACACATCAGCATCACGTCAGCTTTCTCTCTCCTCTCACTCACCTTCACCTCACTTCATCATTTACTAGACAAGGCCCCACTAAGGCTAAGAGGAGTGAAGCGGTAAGTTGCCCGATTAAGCCCCTAACCGCCCTTTTTTCTCTATCTACACCACCCTCATGGGGCGATTAGCCCTTTGGGCGGTAAAAATAGAACGCCCCATGAATTTTTTGTTACCCAATTATTTTCTACCACGTGTCCAAGGTTTATATTACTCCACTTATTGTCTGTCACGTGTCAGGAGTCGCCCCACCCTCCTGAGTAGCCCCACTCCCCCTTTTTTTTTAGACTACCCAACTTGCTGACTCAGCGCCACGTGGCGCGAGTCGCCCCTTAGTTGGGTAGCCTCACTCCCTTCAGCCTAAATACCCCACACACACTTACACACAAAATAAAAAATAATAAAACTCAAGTAACACTTAATGGTGAAGACTTCACCATAATTTTCGTTGGTTTCTGTGTTTCACGCATGAGTTTGGGTGGTAGGCAAGAGAGTTAATGGTGAAAGTTGGCAAAAGGTGAAGGCTTCACCATGCCTTGCCGACTAGTCTAATGTTATGGAGCTTATCAATTTGAAAGAACATTTTAAACCTTTGTTTTGGCTTACGAGCTTATCAATGCTTATGGCATTTTCCGTTTCCAATATACAATACGCGTATTTGCACAAGAAATAATGATATTGAGAGTGATGGTTATTGAATGATTCTTGTGTAAATATCTAACGACTCTCTATCAGTCAAGTTGGAGAATGGCATGATCAAGTAGGTCGCAAGCTGGCCATGCATAGTGTCATTTTCTTGATAAGTGCAACCCTTTTTCATTTCTTGTGGCACGGGCTACACCCTTTTTCAGGTCACGAAGTGTAAATTTTTTTCGAAAATTGTCATTTCTTGATAAGTGCAACCCCCAATAAATTTTTTTGCTATTTTCATTTTTTATGGTGCAAAGAGAAAACACATGTCGAAACAAAATGTAACTGAAATAATTAGAGATAGAAACATATATTAAAACATCAACATCTGATTAATGATTCGTGGTTAAACGCATAACTTGAATGACTTTCTGAGTTTCTTCTAGCAATTCTTTATAGTACACTTTTTGTTTTGCCTAAGATATAAGAAATAAATAGCCCACTATTGTCGAAATCTCTTCAAAAATGAGATCAAAATATTGTAGAGGCGGTTTCAATGATTTAAGGAACAAAACAAGCATTGGTAAGACTTAGAACAAGTGGATTTGATGCATTTTTGAAGACAATGAATTGTGTTTGTGAAAAACATGATATCGTAGTATTGAAGAAACCGAGTAGCTCGCATAAAGAATCGACGCTATTTTGAGATTGATATATTTAACACAGTTTTGGATATGCAAATACAAGAGTTTGGAGATCGATTTGGTGAGATAAGCACCGACTTGCTTATTAACATGTCAGCTTTGAGTCCATGTGATTCATTTATGATGTTTGATGCATCAAAGCTAATTACTTTAACTATGTTTTATCGAGATGATTTTACGGATGCGGATAGGTTTTCTCTTCGGCGGGAACTTGATCTCTACTATGAAACTGTTATTCATGATGCAGACTTTATGAAGTTGAAAGGAATTGTCGAGCTTGCTACGTTGATGGTGACACGAAAGAAGCATATTTCTTTTCCTTTGATCTATAAGTTATTGAAGCTTTCTTTAGTCTTACATGTGGCAACCGCAACCGTAGAAAGATGTTTTTCGGCAATGAAATTGATAAAGACAAATCTCCGCAACATAATGGGTGAAAGTTATATGAATGATGCTTTAATTTGTAACATAGAAAAAGAACTATTTGCGAAGGTTACAAATGAAGATGTGATGAAGCGCTTTCAAGGTTCGAAACGTCGAAGAGGTCAATAGTAAGAGACATGGTACTTTATTGACTAGTTTTTCATTTTTACAAATTATATAACGTTAATATATATTATATATATATATATATATATATATATATATATATATATATATATATATATATATATATATTTTTTTTTTTTTTTTTGGTATTTACGAAAAAAAAATTTGTGCAACACCCACTTGAAAATCCTGGGTCCGTCCCTGGTCCTGACTAATTAGCTGGATACATAGGCCACTAGAAAACCCATTTCCAAAAATGTAATCTAGCAGCCTCGCATTTAAAGACCATGTAATGGGTTTATCTCTACACCTAAGGGTGTTTTTGTTTCATTAAGATGTTTTAGGTCTGAATCTGATTAACATATCTTACCAGTAAGAGGTGGAAGTCTAAATATGAACGAAATAATATTGTTTGTTTTTTTATAATTGTCCGAATGATTTTAAGTGCTCGTTTCTGCAATTTATTTAAGTAACTTATGTAAATATTAAACAAGACTTTTTATCATAAATATAACATAGTTAATAAACCATCAAATATATTATATTAACACGAGTCTTCAATCTCTTATCGAGTAAGAGGCAGTAAGGCAAGTCCCCCACATCTTACTGAGTAAGATGTTATATGTCTAACTGGGTCTGACTAAAAAAAAAAAAAAACGTCTGACCACCTTTTACTGGTAAGAATAAGAGGGCTAGTAAGATTTTTTTTAAAAAAAAAACAAGCACACCCTAAATCTCAGCTGGTCCATGGGATCATGGGTCTATCATTTTCCATAAGAAAAACATGTTACGTAGTACTATACTTTTGGTTCATCATTTTTAATTTTTTATCGGGTTGCGGCTTTGTATTAAACAGCATGGCGAACAAGAGACCACCGACACATAATATATGTTGCATGACGCTTCTTATGCTTGTACATAGGTACGTGTGTGCAAATCACCTCCTATTAATTATTAAGGAGTGTTTGAACATTTAGTTGGAGATAAGATAAAGACAGAAAGTACGAAAAAACAAATATTTAGAAAAAAATAATAATTACTACCTCCGTCTCAAAATAAATGTTCAGTTTGACTTTTCAGAGTTAAACTGATTCAACTTTGAAATTATCTATTTTTGCGCGTGTTATATAATATTTGATGAAAATATATGAATGGATTTTGTTTTAAGTGTATTTTTCATTGTTATAATTTTTCATCAAGTATTATATAAAAAAAAAAAATTTAAGGTTAAAGTTGAACCAGTTTGAATCTGAAAAGTCAAACTGGACACTTATTTTAAGACGGAGGGAGTATGAAATTAGATTAACATGAAGCCACAAGGAAAGAGACACTCGTACTAATGATGATAAAAGGGGTGGCTCATAATCTTCCTAAGGCCACTCACAACAGTTAACTCAGCCTTAAATTTTAAGGCATGCCACGTCAGCT